>JAUYWG010000059.1:9714196-9735468 GCA_034779775.1 Enteromius afrohamiltoni | reverse complement strand
TATATTATATATTTGTGCATGCTTTTTTAAGGCCATATTTTTGTACATTCTTATTCAGTCCTTTTTTTGTTTATAAACACACATAGAACATGCATATTAAACGTGCCATATAACATTCACTTTCTACATGAACAGAATGAAATGTATGAGCGCCACATCGAGACCCTGCTGGTGCTGAAAGGAGAGAAAGACTCTAGAAGAGATAAATAGAAGGCGGCTATTTCACTTGCTCTGAAATATGAGTTACGAGTAATATCCTGAAGTGCAATTAATTGAGTCC
Organism: Enteromius afrohamiltoni; assembly: GCA_034779775.1. Lineage (NCBI taxonomy): Eukaryota > Metazoa > Chordata > Actinopteri > Cypriniformes > Cyprinidae > Enteromius > Enteromius afrohamiltoni. Next base: position 9,735,188 of record JAUYWG010000059.1, on the reverse strand, counting down.
TATGGCTGACAGCAGACTAAATCTGCCACGATGAAGCTGCACCCAGGAGACACCGGAGCAAATAGTTCATACACTTAATACAGAGACCTGACAGAGCAGGACACTATCTGTTTTGTTAAGCAGGAGGTGGGCCAAAATACCAGTATTCACTGCATTAAGATTCATTTCTCTTCTGTGGATATCAGGGTTTTCACCGTGTCACATATTCTCGCTATAACAATAAATAAATATGGATTTGCTCATTCATTAAATTAGCAACATTTTGCTCATTCTTTTAGAATTTATAACCTTATGTTCACAGTAAAAATATTTTTACATTAAATTAATCTGGTCACACATTTTTTACAATTAATTATGCAGCGATTATTTTATGCGTTTTCCATTATGAATTCAATTAAAGATAAAATGCAAAATTCCGCCATTTGGACAAATTCACTTCAATGTGCTGTAAAATTCAACAAAAAGTAAATTCACTGAATTTTAGGCGAATTAATGAATCAATGCAATAAGTTTTATTCAAAGGCAACCATTTATACATCCCTATAACAGGGGTTTTCAGTAAATAACTGTTGCCAGCGATGAGGTCAATCCTATGAATCTCTTTTGCCCCACATGTAGGATACTGTAAATAGATAGATGGGGAGGTGTAGGTGGTCCTCCTCTGAGACCTTCTCCACACCACACGGCTCTCCTCCATATAACCCCGGACTCATTTATTCTCCAAACGCAAAAACCACTTCCTCATCTTTGATTATTCATGCTCGTTATATCACAGCAGGATGCCAATTAATAGGTGGAAAACTTCTAGGTATGAACGGTGTGCTGGAGTTGCGGAATTCCATACGGAATCTGCACACTGATTGTTGGAACGTGTGCGGAATGAGTGTGACTGCATCGTTTTGAGTTCGGTTTGCACCATCTTAATTACATTTTCACCTCGCCTCCCTTCTTCGCTCCCTCTCTCTCCCACCACTCCACACTTCTCTTAATCGGCTTGTAAAATGATGTCACCTTCTTTTGTGTTCAGCAGTTTTCTGTTAGCGCCACTTGTCTTGATTAATCAGAAAAGGCACGGGTCATCGTAATGGCCCAACACAGGGGTGGAACCTGAGAAAGCGCAAAAAGCTTTTAGCCCGACGAGTGGGATCTCGGCAAGGACAATCAAACCTAATGAAATCAGCTGTCACTGCTAAGCTTGCAAAACTGTGAAGTCCGACTTGGGAGAGAAGCACGGGCTAATTAGATTTTTGCCGGCTGTAATGGATAAATGTGGTGAGCTCGGGGAGGGGTGGAGAGGACAACAGACTTCATACACAAACTCCCCAGGTGGGGCGGCCGCCAGACTCTGTAAGCTGATTGCACAGACACCTTTCCTCTTTCGGCTTGATGGAACTTCTAGATAAAGAAGTGTAGAGATAAAGTGATGATCTGTGCATTCGAGAGAGTGCGGGATCATTATGTTTTCCCTTCCTGGACGAAACCAGGCATTCCTTAACCAGCGAATTAGATACGCTCTACTTTTGTTTCTTACAGTTTAGACGTTGTTTATTTATTTTCAGAAACCATGTTATAATACTAATTCTAATACATGTTAGAATCTAACACAGCAGTCTTTTTAAAGTGGCGTTTAACATTTTTGCCATATAAATGTTTAAATATTGCATTGTTCCATATTTCTCTTTATATTAAAGTGTTAATATTTTAGTAGCCTCCATGAACAGAAGTGAACCTTAAAACTATGTGAATCAAATAGTCATATTGAGTACTGAATATACGAATATCAGAGTCTAAAATAATCTACTGTAAACTGTACAACCCTAAACTGAATTATCAGCTGTAACTGTATTGAAGATGTTTAGTGAGGTTTTTTGGGGTTTTTTTCTATTGCAGGGTGCTGATCGCTACTTATAAGGTGACCAGTCAAAGTACTGTGTCAGAGCGATTACAGTCCCATAGCAGAGAGACTCATTTGCACCTCGTATTAGCCTCTGCATTATAGGGGAAAGGTCTGATCTTCACGTTTCCTGGTTCTGCTCGTTGCTCTAAAGGTCAGGGGCATTGTGATGGAGCTCTAACACTAATCCCTGCTGTTATGCTCACATTAGTGACGCCTCAACTCAAGTCACAGACTACATTCCACAGGCCTCCAGAGTGCCACTAAAATGCTCGCAATTGAAACAAAAACATTTCTCGGTGTTTCAGAATTAAGTGGGAATTTGTCATTGAAATATGTCATTGTTATAGATGGTGTTCATTAGAAAAATCTGGCCTTAATTTTGTGCAGAGCCCCTGAAGGGACACCATGGGGAAAAAAAGATATATATATATATATATATAAATATTTCAATAAGTTTGCATCCTCTGACAAAAGTTTTGCATTCCCTTGAGAAACTTTGCATTCATGGCCAATGTTTTTTGCATTCCCTGATAAACATTTAATTTTTTTAAGGCATCTAGAGGGAACTCAAACCTTTGTTAGTGAACACAGAGCATGGAAATATCATTTTTCCTCGCATCTCATCTTTATTTCCATCCCCATGTCTCTTTAGGGCCTCCATAATGTTGAATCCATGTTAGAACCATCAACTAAATTTTTCCCCCTCCAAACAGCCAGAAATATTCGTTTCAAAACCGAGTGACCTTTATATGACAAGATTACTAGTGACAGCATGGGAACTAAACTGCTATTGATCATAAGTGTTAACATTATTCGTCATAACTAAAAAAGTGCAAAAAGGTTTTATTTTAGGAGCCAATTTAAGTCCTTAATGATTTAGTCAAGAACAATTTCAAGATAATTGCCTCTCAACTAGTGGGTTGCAACTAGATTTGTTTCGGGATTGTTACTTTCTTACAAATATGATAGTATATGAATCTGATCATCACTTAATGGTTGAAAACCTACTCAAAAGCACTCTTTTTTTCGCTCAAGTCATGAGTTACTTGACGTCTCACAAGATTTGACAACAGCATGCTCTATTTCGTCTCCAGATGTCGGCCTACAAAATAACAATTGATGTACTTCTCAGTCTGGTCTAAGGCTGAGCGTCTTTGATCTGCAGGTTTTGCAGATCTGACCTGGAGTTGAAAGTTACAGACTTTGAAACATGAGATGTGCTACAGATTTAGGGTGAAGTTGTGTCTGATTCAACCCGAGAAACCTACAATCACCCGCCGATGACCCCTTTACACTGCGAATAAACCCTGGTGCCGCCCCAAAGAAGAAAAAAAAACGGCCGATATCTACTCTGCAAACGCTTCAGCTGTGCTCTGTTACAGCGCCGCTGTCAAAGCCAGAAGAAAAATGGGTGTCTCTTTATTTGCAGACTGTGAAATTGGCTATATAGGGGAAAAAAAACATTTCGCTTATTTTCAGCGGAACACTTTGCAGCCCATTTCCACTGCATCTTCTGTAAACATATGTATTTATTCACCTTCCCTCAGCCCCACATTTCAATAAGATGTACGGCAGCGGGTCTTTAATTCGCCGTCAGACGTGTTGATAATAGGTCCCATTTATCAAACACAACTTTTGGCCAGATTTGGGAGGCTAGCTTGGAGGGAAGGGGGAAAGACAGATGGAACGGGGATAAGAATGAAACTGTATGAGTGTGTGCAGAAGAGCTGTAAAGCGCAAATAGATCTCGGGGAACGGAAGCGTGAAAGGCACATGAAAACATCAGTTTGTAATCTCACTCCTGAAGGAGTTGGACATCTTCAAAGGGACCCAATGAGATGTAAGGCAAGTTCAGGGATTTACTCTGCTAGTTTTGCTGGGGTTCGGCCCCAGGAGAGAGGGGGCCTCTGGACCATATGCACAGCACATGGCTGGATGCATCTTCTCAACTGCAGCCATTTTTACCTTCCATTCAAATACAGACTATTGACCGTAAGATGTTTAAGGTTTTTGTTTCCAGTTTAGTAGTATGTGGTAGTTGCACATGTAGTATGTATGTACAGTAAATGCTTACCTTGTACAGCTGAGATCTCCTGCTGGCTGCCGTTATGTTCAGACTTCACCTCTGGTATCACTGCCTCTAAAATCAAAAATGTCACACAATCAGTCCTCTCGTGGCTTTATCAGTAAAACATGCCAGTGGTGATTTCAACAAGTACAAGACGTTCCTGGATCAACCAATCAGAACTGAGGAATAACTTTTCTGGAAATATCTGTTTTAGGCTTATAATCACAGTTAGGTGCTTCTACACCCTTGTTAATCAGCTATCATTTCCCACTGATTGTAGGCATATTTTTTTTTATATTTTTGAAAATTAATGTTGATCCAGTACTACTAGGTGAAATCACGGTGACCGTGGTAACCCTGTCTCAAATAAATATATTTAAAAAACATTTTTAATAACATTTTCACATTATACAATCTGAAATACTTAAAAAAAAAAAAAATACTTAAAAAAAAAATTAAAAACAACATGAGGGTGAGTAATTAATGACAGAATGTTGGGGTGAACTAACCCATTAAGTCCATATCGAACAACAAAAATAATAAGTGTTGTATTCAATTGTTTTGAATATTGATGATAATCAGAAATGTTTTGAGCAGAATTATTATATTATACTAGAATGATTTCTGAAGACTGGAGTAATGATGCAGGAATACATTACATCTTAAAATGAGTTCAAATACAAAGCAGTTCTTTTTAAGCAGCTTTGGCTTTGCAGAATTGGTTAGTAACAGACTCCATAAAAAACGTTTTGAACAGAAGTGAGTATTATTATACATCAAAAAAGGATTTTCATTTATTTATTCAGTTATTTTTTTTTTTTTCATGTTGTCTGCTTCGCTCACTTGAGTTAAACTGCACTTGGAAAATCTCCACAACAAAGGCTGTGTTGCACAGATAAACAAAAGAGGAAGTAGCTTTATCTGAGGAGAGATGTGACGTAACAGCAGACCTTCACAATATGGATCTTTTTCTAGCATTCCCCTCAGATGAAAGGCAAAAACAAAGTGCATTTCTCATAATGAATTCGCGTCTAATCAGCCTTGGCCTAATAATTGCTCCAGCACTCATGAAAATACTTGCAGATGTCTTGCAAATGTACCTGTTTTTTTCCCCCATTCAAATTCTGCTTCTGTTAAGATATTCACAATTAAACAAGTGTAATCAAAACAACAGCAAGCGATTAGGAAAATGGTCTGCCCTTGATAAGTGTGCGAATTTAGAGCGTTTATGATAAACATCAGACTCCATTTCCTCAGCTGAGATTATGATGCTAATGCATTGCTAATAGTTATGACCTAGACGGAAATACCAATATTAGCAGCACTGACTGAAAAAATATGAGAATGAAAAGAGGGTTAAACTAAATATTAATGGACAAACTGAGGGAAGTTCTGAACAATCAGATATTTAAAGATACTGTGAAAGAGTATCTCAAGACTAAAGAGAAACTGTGTATACAAACTTTTTTCAAAATATCCTCCTCTGTGTTCAGCAGAACAAAGAAATGAATACAGGTTAGGAAACTCCTCGAGGATGAGGAAATGATGACAGAACTATTCCTTCCATTCTTTACCAATCCGGGTCAATTAGCATGAGTATGGTTTCATTTTCCACTGTGGAGCTGATAACAGAGCTTGTAATAGAAATGCACCAGTTGTTGCTTTGGTAATACATGTGTTTATACATACAGAATCAGACATGAATTGTGACCGTGTTATGGAAGCGCGCTTGGGCAGCCACAGAGAGAAACTATTAACCAGAATACAGACAATTGACCAATCCTGAGTGGCGATATTGTCGAGCTCAATAGCTACTGGCGATATCATAATTAGGTAACAAGTTAGCAACTACATGTCAACTAGCTGTCGTTAGAGTATTAGTAGACTGTCTGCTTAACATCTCCTAACGCTTTATTTTGATGGGTCCACAACATACTACATACTGACTATGAGAAACTTTGCAAGTATATGTCAACTTACTCAATTAATAGACATGTAGTTACTTTTAGTTGTAACTTAATGTCTAAAGTGGATTATCAAAATAAAGCGTAACCCATAATTATATAGAGCAGAATTTTGAACCAATGAGATTTCATTGTATTTAGGACACAGAGGATACCACACTTGTGGCCTTGACCAATTGTAGGTGCATAACAACGCTTAGTGCCTTGAACACATACTAAATCTGCTAAAATTTGTATCTTTCAATTAGAAGCACCATATTTGTTATATTGTATATATGTGACCCTGGACCACAAAAAGAAATTACATTTTTTTGGGGCCAAAAATCCTTAGGATAGTAAGTAAAGATCATGTTCCATGAAGTTGTTTAGTCAATTTCTTACCGAAAATATATTAAAACTTAATTTTTTATCAGTAATATGCATTGATAAGATCAATTTTTCAATCAAATTTTTCCCTCCCCTTAGATTCCAGATTGTCATATAGTTGTATCTCAATCAAATATTACCATATCCATCCAAATCATACATCAATGGGAAGCTTATTTATTCAGCTTTCAGATCATGTATAAATCTTAATTTCGAAAAAATGAACATTTACGACTGGTTTTGTTGTACAGGGTCACGTATCAAAAATAAATCAAAAGTAAACATTAGCAGGACTTCATTCAGAAGACAAAAGCCACTTGCAGTCTTCAAAACCACTTGAAATGTGCAGTATACGTAAACAAGTGGTCAAAAGAAAAGTGTGGGTATCGAGACAGGCCCGGTGTTGTGTTTGTGTCACAGCAGAGCCCCACCGTTGAGACTCATGCGGAGACTCTCAGGAGATGTGGCCTGTTTGAGTGCCTGCTCCACCTGCTCTCTCCTCTTGGACTCAAACTCCAGAGCCTCCTGCAGTTTCCTCTTCGCCTTCTTTTCCTTCTTCAGACGCTTCTGAATAGTGGCTGAGGGCGAGAAGAAAGAAGTTTGAGTAAACATTCAAACGTAAAACACTTCTCTCCTTCAGCATGGTGTCTGAAAACACAGGGAGACGCCAGCGCAGACTCACGTTCACACATTAGAGACTTGAAAGTGCTCATTAGCACTAGCAAAACAAAAACATATGGTGCGCTACGTGCAACAGCTTTCAAAAAGGATATGTAAAATTGCTAGGTTTTTTTAGGCGCTTGGATTAATAAACTTCACGGAAATGTGGCCGGGTTAGTGATGTTTGCTAAGGCATCACTACTAATATTACTCAAATGCGGTGTTCAGGGACTCTACGAATAAGCAAATCGTTATAGAACTACTAATAAAATGATAAATTCGACCCAACAGTGTGCATTTATGGGCCAACACAACAGCTGTACACAACTAGCGCCAACACATCATGTTCACACAGCGCAATGTTTTCACACAACAAAATCCCTGAATATGTGCAAACATAATCAACTCTGTGTTTATGTGGATTCACAGCAATTAACGGCCTTTTGAAACACTCAGAGTCTGGCAGAAGACCTTAAAATAAGCTCCCGGCGTGTTCGCTCGCGGTGTTAAATGTATGTCCCTTCCTCCTCACACCTCTAATTACTTGACTTTGATTGGCCAAATCATCCACCATATAACAGTGCGCATTAAAAGAACATGAAATGCTGTAACAGCCATGCCTAATAAATTATTGAGGTGTTTGTACATATTGTCAGAGTTGTTATCCAGCTGAATAATTGGCTTAATTTCTTGGCGCAAACGGCAGGAGTTGAATTGGCAGTAAATCCACTAGTGACACGGTTTGGTTGCGATGTAGGGAGGGAATTGGCGGCACACACTCGGAGGTTTTTCTGAGTGTTCGTCATGCGTTAATGTGTTTACTAAAAAAACTAGGGACCGGAAGGGTTCATACACGTGACCAAAGAATTTCCATTACTTTTCCGGTAATTTGGGATTACTGGATAAGGCTTAATCTTAAAACGTAACACACTATTCCTAAAGGTATTAATAAACAGCATATATATACTTACATGCTGTTTACTAATATATATAGTATATATCACACATACAGTATATATTTTGAAAATATTTACATGTGTGTGTATATATATATATATATATATATATATATATATATATATATTATACATAAACAACATATATTTTCTTAAGTATAAACATGCATATATACACAATACATATGCACAGTACACATACATATATTAAGTAAACAAACTATAATTTTTTTTTTAAATTCAATTAATCGTAAATAAGTGAAGTTCAAAAAAATACTTCTTTGTAAAATGACTTAATGTAAAAAACTGTCCTTCATTTGTCACTACCGAATCAGTGTATGTTTTAACCTGTTGGCCAGGAAGGATTTTATTTAAACCCATAAATTAATAACCAGTGTATTCAGGAAATATGATCAAATATGAAATATTCAGAGGGAAATGTGCTTAAAAGTCCGTGAAGAATCTGTGTGTAATTTAAGGAAAATCATTTACCGAACACCTTTTTTCTGCAAAAATTTGTTTTTATTCCATAACATTTAGTTTTTAACATTTAATTTTTTTTTTTTTTTTAACCACGTGCTGATTAGCATCTCTGAGCTCTCTATAAAGTATCTAAAATTGAGTTTCGAAACATGTCATCATTGTTTCAGTAATGACAAAAAGGAACATGTAATCTGCATATATGAGGGGAAATAAACAAATGTTTTGTACACGTATTCAGTTTGGTTGTATTTTAGTATGCGATATAGTTCTGATCTCTTTTAGCATGTGATATGTGTTCTGGTTTCTACCAAGAGCATTAAGCCCGGTTCACACCAAGCACAATAACGATAAAGATCAATGTGTCTCACACCACAACTAAAATGATAAAGGCACAAAGAAATTATATTGTTGGAATCATTTTCAGAACGTTTTTTTCCAGCTGAAAAACGATACAAATATTGCCAACCAATCAGAATCAATCCTGCTATCAATCCTGCTATAAAAGGACGATATCGTTCGCTGGTGTGGACACAAATATAGTTATCGGGCCTTAACTGTTACTACCAAAAATGTGCTGTCACTAACAAAACATGGAGTATTTTGTTAAGAATAAAGTATACTACATTTGTTTGGAAAAAATATGTTTCTAATTAGAAAATTAATTAGACCAACTCTGTAGAATGGCCCATACATACACACACACATCTCAACTCTGGACCTAAAATATTATCTAAACAGGTAAAATTATGATCCACCGTAACATCTTTTAGGTTTGATAGCATGTGCACGTACCTCGGCTGTGCAGTTCAGAGGTAAGTTGTCTCTCCAGACTCTCTCTCATCTCTCTTTCTCTGTACAGCTCCATCTTTAACTCCTTGCGTTCCTGTTGCACCTGTTTCTCCTGCACACGGGCATTATCCACGGCCACCTTCAGAAGACCCTGAGCCGCCAACATAACATAAGACACACTCGATTTTAATACACAAATACACATCCAGTTACTGTCCAGCAACACTGCTTCTTTACCAAGGGGCCAGGGCCCACTAGGGGGCCTCAGCAAACTTGCACATAAAATGATGTAAATTAATATTATGATTATATATTATTACTAATATGACTACTACTACTATTAGGCTACTAATACTTATATTGGAATTAATATGTTAAAACAATCTAACTGCATTAAAATACTAATTTCTGGCCATAGCCTTTTCCCTCAATAGCTAACATACAATTCTTGAAATCATAAAATGAATTGTGATTCATCTTTCATTTTTTATTGAACTATTTCTAACAAATACACATAAAACACACACTGCGTGTACCTGGATGTTAGTGAGCAATGTCTCCACGGAAGAGAGGCCATCTGCAAACAGGAAGGGAGCGGGGAAGCCTGGAGGAAGAGTCTGAGTGCCCAGAGGAAGCTTCTCGAACCCTGGTTTCTGCATGGGCAAAGCTAACTGAGCCTCATCTGAAAAAAAAGAACAGAGCACATGTTGAGAATCGTCACGCAATGTTTGTAGAAAGCTGACATATTAATGTATGTGCCAATTTACATTTATATAAGCTTTATTCATATATTTATTCACTTTAGCACTAAACGTTTGTTTTTTTCTCTGTGTAAACTAGTGGTTGGCCAGTGTAGAGTTTTATTGATAGCCAAAAATACATAAATAAATGCTGCAATGACTCAATATTTAAATTAATCAATGTAAAACAAACTAATTATATATATTGTTTGATTCTGTAATACTATTATAGTTTCTTCATTAAAAAAATGTTAGAAGCATGACTAAAACATCTTCATATTCCATATTTTACCAACAACTGTATCATAATTTGTAATAATAATAATTTATATTTAATCTATGTATAAATGCATATATCTATATAACATTTTAGATCGTTTAGAAAAATCTGTTGAAATGAAATGAATAGATTTTTTCAAAGTAAACTGTGTCACCAAGCAGAATTGAAAAGATCAAAACATGTTTTCCAAAGACCCCTCCCCTTTCCATATTTTATTGGTCAAGCAAACGGATAGCCCCACCCCCAACCTCACCCTATTGGTTGTGTCAGACACTCAAACACACAGCAAGTTTGAACACTCCCACAATAAAAATAAATAAATATAAAAACAACCTACAAATTTCTCATTTCTGTAGTCTCTGCGTAACAAACTAGGAAAAATAGAAACTGTGTATGTATATATTTTTTTTTATTAAAACATTGAAGTGAGTCTCATACAGCCTACAAATGAACTTCACAGAGGATGAACCTGGCTATAACAAAAGTGAGGGTTTACCGTGCACCTAGAAACAGTAACCGTGAATATCACTCAGCGGGGAGAAGATAAACCGAGTGAGCACTTCACAGTCTATTTCTGAAGAAACAGAAAGCTGCTGTGTCCAAACCTCCGTATAGCAGTTAATCTCTTACTTTCACACACACAATCCATATTTTACCCACAATCCCTTATAGGCAACCCCTCCCACCCACAGTGGCAGGCCGCAAACTCCAGCCCCACTGCAGCAGCAATAACAGATAGAACTGGGGCTGAATAAGAAAGAGCACGAGCGGTCATGATTCACCCTGGCTAATCTGGCCGGGGCCTCTCTCCACGCACGTTGACACGGCCCGTCCAGGGCTCCCTACGCAAGACAAATAGGACGGCTGGGGTGGGAATTGTGATGACAGTGTATCACGGGTCACATCGATTTCCCCGCCGCGCGCTCTCCCGCGCCCCACCAGATAACCCTGCACTCCTTTCTGCCCATTGTTCATACCCCACCTGTCCCACCAGCCATAAATTTTCCCCCTTCTTTCCTCGCCACCGCAAAGGGCATTAAAGAAGAGAGGAGCCGAGAGAAAGAGGGGAAGAATTCGCCCTCCTCCTCCTCTTCTCCTTACAGGTTGACAGTGTGTGATTAAGTTTTTGGTGCCGGCTGAAAGTGGTGAGCAGATGAAGGTCACGCAGATAGAGTGTGAAGAGGAAAACGCGCGAGAGTAAGAAGGATAGGGTGAGAAAAGGGGTGAGCGGAAGGGGACCCTCTGGAGAGAGGTGTGAGGTGAACTGCGAGATAAAGCTGGAGGTGAAGACCGCAGAAATGTTCAAAAAAACACGAGGGCCAGTTTCCTACGTTTAACACAAACATCTCGAGAGTAGACGTTTAATAAGACGTTTCTGTCTTATCCATCACTGCGCATTATTTCCAAGAAAAATGCCTTTATAATCTTTCAATAAAACTAAAATGGCTTTCGTTTCAACGTTGGCTTTAATATATTGCCTTTTTTTTTGTTCCTGAACGAAACTGTCATTTCAAGCATTTTTTTTTTTTACAGTGTTTTCAGACTGAACAAGAGTTTCATTCAAAACAAGCACAGAAAGCACATTATTCATGTGTAAAAATATCTAGATATAAATATTTGCACAAAAATTAAATTGATTTGTTGGACATTTAGTACGTTAAGCTTTATCTGTGAAACAAAACTGTAAGGAATACAGAGACGTGGTAGTATAAACATTAAGATGATTTTCTTTAAAGCTGCTTCAAAACATTGGCCACGCTCACACAGGAGCAGAATTTGTCATTTGTCAGTCCTGCGTTTAAGTCCTTAATACGGTAAAACTCACACACAGTTCAGTTATTTACAGGTGTGGCTGCTGTGTGAACATAGCCAGTGTGTATTGTGAACACGGACAGGATTTCCATGTATAACAAATCTATTAAATGTATGACGCTTTAGTAAAACACAGACATTTGTGACCACCTACTTGCAGAACAAATCAGGAAACAAACCTTAATGTCATTCAAAAGATTCAAATCACTTAAAATCACCCTACCTTCGGTTTTACTCAGAAATGTCAAGAAAAAAAACAGCCTTTCAACCTCTTTGTAGTTCTTTTTGGACAGCGGTTGATTCAAATTGAGGCCTGGTGGAACCAAAGACTACACTTCCCAGGTCAATGCGGCAGGCGAAAGGAGGTTAATGGCAGCAGGCTCTTGAAAGCCCTGCCCTTCTGCTGGCCCCTGCACACCTAATTGCAAGTCCCTTTTAAACGACAGATTTATCTTGCTGCGGCTGCTGATAGTGTTCACTTCAATTCATTTTATTCCATCCAGCAAAGAGGGTGGAAGAGCCCTCGGCCCATGACATTTACAAAGTGCCCCCGTTCTGTCTCCTCTCACTGTAATGTGCACGAGTAATGATACCGTGAGTGTGTGTGTGTGTGTGTGTGTTAGGCCAAGCACAATGGGATCTGTTTGTTTGTACATATTGTGTGTATGCTTGTTTGATAAAAATGTCTTTTCGCTCCTAGGCAGAAGACAATACTGAATCATTTTTTGCAAATGTAAACATTTTTACAAGATGCAAGTACTGTAACACACAAAAAAAAACCACGAAACAAAACACATTCATCCACTCAATCCTACAAAACAGCACCAACCGAGAGTACAAAGTGAACAAACAGATAAATAAATAAAAAGACAAAAACAAAAAGAAGGGAAGTGCTTTTTTCTTTTAACTGACCGCTGCGATCAATAATTCATTTATCAGACCTTTTATTTGCTGTCCACAATATGAAGTTTCTAGAAAAAGCTTTCTAGCCGGTTGCAAACAAAGAAACTCAAGCGCCACCGTGGCCACCAGAGAAAAAGCAAATAGAAATGGAGCAGAGCTTTGTTTTGAGCTTTACAACAGTTGGAAAGCTTTTTCTAATTATTCAAATATTAATAAGTCATTTAAATTGGATTCTGCGATTCTTTTAAAACGGACAGTAGTTATTGTCTGACTGGCCTCATCTGGGTGAAGTGTTATCGAATGTATGTGAACCTCCTCGTGCTTTCTCCTCGTGTCTCTTCCTCGAACTTTTCTTCAAAAGCTGCTTTTCTCTCAGCGAGTTGCTTGACATAATGTCAGCCTTCCCAGAGACGGCAGATTCTGCCCCCCGTTCCATATGGATGAACAGATGCCGGGGACAGGAACGAGAGAAAGAAGGCTATCTCCCTCAGCGCCTTTAACCCCAATGTGCTTTTCTTGCCCCCACATATTTGTTAGTTTTTATTTTGTACATGTGTCGGAGGGGACGTCTCTTGAATATTCAAAGGGATCCAATTAGGGGGTAATTTAGTGCGCGTCTACGGCACAGTGCTTTTGTCAGGTACGTGTACATGATCGCACCCACACTAATATAGGTTTGTTTACACAAAGATTTACATATGAAGATCAAGGCACACAACTAATCACCATAATTGCCAGAGTAAATGTTAAGAGATGGGCAACAGCTAATTATTTGAGGTTGTTTTGAACCGCGAGGCCCTTTTTTAGCACTATATCAATAATGTCATGAAAGAGGAAATTAATGACAAGTGTATATAATGCTGCAGCCTGAGCAAAAAAAAAGTTGTAGATGCTGGCTTCATGCTTTGCATTGTCAGGATTAGGGCTGTGTCTCAAAGTCATATTCCACCCCTAAATCAAAAGAAAAAAAGCCTTTTGATACCAGTTAAGACTGTACAATGTAATAGCAATTAAGCACATGTTCTCCTACCTTTTTATTACCATGAAATGTCCCTAAAATGTTCCTCTTCTGGTAAATCCCATTACTCTCGGTGCTCATGTGATCAATGCAATTACGAATACATGGAAGTGTAAATTCTATGAACTAAAAAAATCATGCCCTCCTTCTATGTAGGATTTTATTTGAAACTTTTACATTAATTTACATCCGTTTTGCCTTTTGATTTTAACTGGTCACCACACATATGAAAAGTGTTTGTTTGTTTTTTGCACTACTATAATTAACATTAGTTTCGGTATTTAACAGTCGTGAAAATATTGGTCCTAAAATATGGTTCATCTTAAGTTTGTATTCATTTAATATGACATTGTTTTGATCTGTGTCTCATTTGTCAGCTTTTACTAAACATCACAATGTCGATCATGAGGTTGAGTGAGCACACAACACTTTGTTCTGAACAGGTTGTGCCTCTGGGAAAAAAATATTGGACGTCAATGATTAGAGGAGGTTGTTTTCGTAAATAAGAGAAATCAGGATGGGGGAGGAAATTGCAGGAGTAAAAAAAATGAGTAAAAACAGTCCGATTAGAAAAAGACAGAAAACAAGAGGAGATCAGACCTTCCCATCGAAGCTGATGCCACACAGACTCTGATGGAGCGTTAGCCCGCTAGAGAAAAAAGCTTGAGAGAGACCGATCGCCCCTCTGCCAGTTAGACATTTATTCCCAACAAGATGGCAGTGTTTGACAGGAGGCGCCGGGGGAGCCCTAAAGCATGGGGATCCAAACGCCTGGGTGGTATTTATAGCTGTGAGACACAGTCCAATCAGAACCAACTCACAGAGGAGTAACACGACGGAAGAAACTCCTAGATGAACAACCCCACAGATTCACAAACACACAGATGTATGTTACTGGACGGTCCTAAATCTACCAGATTACTTGAAATTGATAAGAAATTATAGGGTTTCATAAGAAACCTACTGTATTGTTAATAACAGTAAAGGTGCGGTCACATTTACAGATGCTTGGTGAAATTTAGCGGGAGAAATGCATCTATTTCAACATGCAAATTGGGAAAGTTGGACACACTGATCAACAGAAAGCTTCTGTGTGTGTTCCATCCTTCATACACTTCTATGCTATTATGCTTGTTTGCTAATTAGACCAGTAAAGTAACCGCCTTGACAATGCATTGATATACACTAAAGACATTCACAACACTTTAGCTTTGTTGCAGCCTATGCAACATTCTTTAAAAATGCACACGTCTGGTTTGACGTGCTAAAACTAAAATTCAACAAAAGCAAAAAAACTTCCTACCACTAAACCGCGAGCTATATTACCGGCACAGTAAATGGAAGTCAATGAAAGCGATACACAGCACGAGTCACTCCCTATCACCTCTTAATTTCGTTCTTCAACTTCAAATAATTCTCAGGGGTTACACTTCCAAAACTTGAGGTCCACGGGGCCCCTGATTCACTAGAGCGCAGAATAACAAGCTACATTAAAACCAGGCCCCCAAAAGGAAATGCACAAAGCACTTAATGAGCTCAACCAAAGCAAAGGACCCATGTTCGTTAGTTAACCCCCACGATACATACGTATACACAAAAAAAAAAGATGAAAGCAGGACAATAAAACCCTAGCAGTAATAGGTTGGAGGAGGAAGTGAATGAGGGGGTATTAGTGTATATTACATTTTAACAGCCATATGCAGGCTGGACCGCAGAACACGTCTGGGCTGCTCGGGAAGATAGAGGATGCTGGGAATGTAAAATGAAAGAATAGTTGGCGCAGTGAGGGCTGTAAAAGTGGCACTGCATTGATCTTTGCCCTGTTTGGCTTGAATATTCTGAAACTGGAAAAGTACAGTGTTTTTCAAGTGTACTGTAGTAGGAAAGCCAACTAGCAAGAAACAATAGAACATTTTCACGCTTTTAAGATCCACAAGCACCTATAAATGTTCAAACTTTCATGAAGTCATGACCTCAGACGTAGACTAGGAACAAACAGAACTAATTTGGGCGCATTCTCACTTAAGTCTACAGGAGGCTACAGGAAAGGGCAATTTAAAGGAACAAATACACCTGCAAATAAATAGGAAAGTAAACAAACTAGAAAAGAGGCCAGGCTGCGTTTTCCTGACACTCCAGCCCTGCGCCTAATGAATATGTGTACATGAAATGAGCCTTAATGAGTGCTTCCTTCTCCCCCAATTAGCATGTGAAGAGCGGTAGGTGGAATATTAAATGAGACGGATACTAGGTCAACACCGCAGCACTTTACCTGCGCTCAGGAAGAATGGACCTGAGAGATGAACGTGTCTCAAGGGATGATGAAGAGAGCCCGAGAAAGATTCCCTCATGCAGTCCGAAGTTCTTTCGATTTCTTTATTTAGAAATGTGAACTAATTTGGAACTCTCTCTATTTTTACAGAAAGGTTGAAATATGATTTAAAAAAAACCCAAAAAACTTCAGTGTACCGTATTTGTGTTGAGGCTAATAGGTAAATATTGTATGCATATCTGTAAAACGGTTGATTCTGTTGACTTTCATAAGTATACTAGCATGTAAAATAGCTTCTGGTACTCAAATCTTGTTTTTTAGGAATGTAAACATCCCAGTTCAGTGTTATCTACAATGAGAATGTCCTCTTCCTCTGATACCAGCCACTACTGACTAGCATTAGAAACTAGCTATGTGCTAGTATGATGCTAGTTTTACTTTGTAAGCCTGTACACACTTTTTACTTACTCAAACATGAAACATGCTAAAAGTCTTTTTCAAATGTATTAAACTGTTCAGATGTAGCTACATTTTTCAGGTAGCCTTTCGTTAGCAAGCTAACAGTTTAGCCTATAGGTTAGCATAATGCTAAGTGGTTAAAAAGCTAATTTGATCAGAAATCACAATAAACTGATGGACAATTTTTATTTATATATAGTAGAGCTGTGGCTTAGCTCTGTAAGCTTTTAATTGGCATTATTTAATTCTGGCTCGTGTATTGTTTTCTTTTATCGGTACGACTAGCTCTTGTCTGCCTCGGGGCAACTTTTCTTCGGATGCGATAGTGACACCGCACAGGAGAGCGCGCAAGCCTGAGAGACAAAAACCTGTTCCAACTCTTCCCTCAGAACCAGAGCAGAACACGAGCACCTGTCCTCACCATCCTCCTCCTCCTCTTTGCCTTCATCTGTGTGTGTGTGTGTGTGTGTGAAAAGAGAGGAGGAGATAGAGCGCACATCATTTATCACTTGTGTTCTCGTCCAAAAATGTCGCTTTTGTGGGGTGACTTTCAACCGTGCTAACCTTGCCCCAAATTGCTAACTGTAACAGTTTACTTTTTCTTTCCAACATGCCATTGATTTTCCTCGCCTAATATCTGTTCCTCGTCATTAACACAAAGAGTAACACTGCGCACCGCGAGCAGACCCTCAAACACTCCAGCCGGAGAGCTCTCGAGGGCCGCTGGGGCCCCGCAAAGGGTCTTGGTTTAATTAAACCATCACAAACGCGCTTAGAACAGCAATCAACCTAATGATCAAAAAGGGTCTTCAAAGCCCATGGATGGTCCCCTTTGCACATATCTGAAGGAGGAGCTTGCGAATAAACAAACAAAAATGAAGATTAAAAATACGAGGCTCGAAAAGCCAAGCGCTTGCCGTCTGAGGCCTGATCCCTGACTTGGAACGAGGTAAAGCGATCGTTTCGTTTGTTGTGACTTATTTACCAGCGCGCTTATCTCAAAGGGCGAAACAATGGCGCACATTTCTATCAGAAATCATTACAGGCCATTTCAAATCATTTCCGCGCAGCTAATTTCATAATAGTGAAGGGAAACATTGATTGTAACCAGATGCTACATATCTACTCTGTGGAAAACTGAACAGAGCAATTACGGAGCGCGAGTCTCGGCCTACCCATGCTTCTCCTCGCACACGCAAACGCACTAAGTGCTTCTATAGCCAAAGTGCTTCACATCGGCTCAAGCCAAATACATTAGTACACTATCATACAACACGTATAGATTCTGGACTAGACTCTATGTGTGCAATGAAGTGATTTCAGACACACGCCGGTACCAGCAAAGTGCAAGTCTCTTAAATCCGGATTATGGATGTATATTTTATCCTAGTCAAGGTGTAAATTAAACCTCCTTGCAACACTTCAGTATAGGAACAAATCCTTATGTTTAACTAGTTGCTTTATAGCATGCCTATTAATAACATATTGGCTGTTTATTAGTAATTATAAAGCACATAATCTGCATTAAAATACTTTACATCCCTAATTCTACCCAATACCTAAACTTAACAACTACCTAACTAAAACTTAATTATCAGCATATAAGGATAAGAATAGACCTTAAAATAAAGTGTGACCAAACATCCTAGTCGGCATGAAGTCAAATTAACCTTCACTGGGACAATCTTAGGTTTAATGGCTCTGAATTGTCCTCCTAAACAAACATCATTCTCTCAGTTTTGTAAAACGGCTATATATTCATGTAAAGTTGCATTCGGCTTACTGTAATAATAGGCCATGTGGAAAAACATTCCGTTTATGATTTAACATAAAGAAATAATTTGTATTACACTTTTTGAGAGAGTCAGTGGCCTGATTGTAAGACTTAAATTAGTGTGTGCTAAATGCTTCGCACATGAACCAAAACCACACAGAATAATAGCAGAATTTCCTTTTTGCTCTTTAATGGAAGAAAGGAGAGACCCTGCCTGCAGTGAGAGCAGCTCCTGTTGGCATTCAACCAGCCCTAAGTGAAAGAGAGGAAGAGAGGTAAAGAGAACGAGTGATTTATGGAGAGCTAGAGAGGGGGTTCACTCGCTAAAGTCCCATTGAAACACAGTGCTCCTGGCCCCGGGCTTCACCATTCATCACCACGTACCACCACGTCACTTTGTTTATCATCACCGACACACACGCGCACACACACAGAGGCCAAACAGTGTTTAAAATTCAATGGCCCTTTCGTGAGGATTCGGGAATATGGGCCCCGAGTAATCCACGTTTGTGAGTCTCTGATCTTTTAAACTTTAGCTTGTTAACTTTACATTTGAGGTAGTGAAGAATAAAAAATGAAATCCATGTGTTGGTGACTTTTGCGTGAAAGCAGAAGATTTGTCTGCATGGATTTCACCAACAGAACGCTGATTGGTTTAAAACGACTTGTTTGTGAGATGTGCCTCATGTATTGTTATGCTTCTGACAATAAAAAAATCGGACAATCTTTACATTTGCATGCGTTACCAAAAAAAGAGATATCACATTATGTCAGGTATTAAACTGCACTTTATAAAACATTCCCTCACCATTTATCCTGCAAATATAAATGAAACCTTATGAGTGGCTAGGCTTTCACCTCTCAGGCAATTAAAAATGTGAAAAATCCCACAGAACCCAGCCATATGTAGGGGCCAGAATATCATAGAGACTAAGTGGGGGCTTTTTTTGAATTAAACCAATAAGCATCATCCCAGCAACTGCACAGCAACATCCTGGCAACTGCCCAGAACACCCAAGCATCGCGGTGGGCAAGCATCACTCACACAATCTGCAGAAAATATAATAATGAGCTGATAAAAATAAAGATGAATAGGTACTCTTAGTAATTAAACGAAGGGGAAAGAATTACTGGTCAATGAATACACACACACACTGACACGAACAGAAGAGAGTTCATAGCAGCATGTAATACAATTGGACAGCACTTTGCAGAAGTAAACTAGAGCAGACACATTTGATATAATCATGGCCAATCTTTACTAAGTCAATCCTCTCAGGTGTTCAGAGCGGCCCGCTGCTGTGTGTGGGTGTGTATGTAGGTTAAACCGACGCTCAGATTGGATAAAGTAGCGCAGAAGTCTACTGATACGTGTTTTAAGATGTGTGACGGTGAGTTTGGACTATCCTGGAACGAGCGGGAGAGATTGAGAAGATGTAAGGTCAGTGACCTAAATTTCCTGGGTCCTGCATTCTGTCCTCAACCCTGCATTAAATTCGGCGTGCTGCACTTTTTAAAAACAAGAGCGGTTTGGGGTGTTCACGCATTTGTGTGTGTGTTTGGGGTGGATTCTTTTCCAGACGCATTAATAAAATATGGTCGGAGGCCAGGTGCGCAGTGAATCTCTTTAAGAGAGCCTCTGGGCATCTTTGCATCGTCTGCTCCCAGCAGCCCAGTGTGTGATGTGCGTTAGAGGCCGCCACCTGCTGTACCAACACACGCAAGTTACCACACACACCAGATTCTCACACACACACACCTGCGTATCATTGTGTCGTAGAAAAAGAACAAAACATTTTCTTATAATGATGAATTATGCACTTAGCTGCTCTAACAGCTCTCTTACACTCATCTACTCACACAGGCCGTAAATATGAACTTCATACATGTTCAGTTAAGCTCCTAATTAAGTCATTAATTAAAAGAGAAGTGTTGTGACGCTGATATACTGCCAGTCTAAACCAACGGGGTGTAAATTTCACTAACGAGCAGCAGTCCGCATTAAAATGTTATGCGTGTGTCAATACACTCGACAGCGCTAAACCCACATCGTCTAGGAGTCGGCTGCTGAGACGATGTTTAAAATGTGCTCTGCATCTCACATCTGAGTGGTATGTCTACCGCATCGGTTTCTGTGCTGTTACTACTACATGATAATAAGGTAACGCTTTATTTCGAGGTGTCATAATGCAGTGTAATTACTAAATAAGATAGTAAGTGTAAATAAAATGTACTTATCATGTAACTAAGTTATGGAACAGCCTGGACTTACAGTAATTATGTGAAAGCTACTTACACTTAAGTACAGTCTTGATACACTTTATGTTAAGTAGCTTATGTCTGCCTATTTGATTTTATAATTACACTGTATAAAGTTACGTACTTAGTTACGACTACTACTAAATATTTACTAGTTGCTCTGTATTATGGACACCTTGCAGTGTTACTGATAAACTCTGAATTCGAGATATATAAGGTAGTGCTGTCAAATGATTAATCGCGATTAATCGCATCCAAAATAAAAGTTTTTCTTTACATAATATATGTGTTG
>JAUYWG010000059.1:9698275-9714096 GCA_034779775.1 Enteromius afrohamiltoni | reverse complement strand
TATATATAGTATCGGTTGTTTTTTTTGTTTTTTTTATATATATTTTTTTATTCACCAGCTGAATCAAGTCTGACGGCTTTTTTATTTCTGTATATCTTAGACTCACGGCATCTGTTGAGTTTCAATGGAAAGAGTCACCAGGCTTCCCAACAAATATTTATTCCAGTACTTACTTCCCCAAGCAAACATGCTCTCATCCCAATTCCACTTACAAAGATCCCCACATACGAAGGGCTTCTGTGATTGTATGTCCACAAACATTCAAAAGGGAAATAAAGCAGGAAGAAAAAGAAACAACACACAACACGTATTGCCTGTGAGAACAAGCCCAGAGAGATCATGTTTTCCACAAAAAGGGTCAGTCAAGCACTCCCTCCGTTTCATGCAACCGGACGCATTATTGCATTTTGCATTTCTTCTTTTCAGACGAAACAAGGGTAAAAAAAATAGAAAGGAACAGTGCCTTTTCTTTGCTTTGACAGAGCGTCTCGGGGAAAAAGTATCAGATTTGTGCACAAGACGGGGAAAAAAAAAACAGGCAGAGCATCTCCTTTGATTCACTGAAGAGTAAATATTACTGTCCGATTTCACGTCGAACAGTAAACCGAGAAAGGACAAAAAAGAAGAAGAAGGGAGGGCAGAGGGAGATGGGGGGCGGCATACTGTATTTAATTCACCTTTGGAATTTCCGAACGGCGGAACAAGGGATGAGATGAACGCCTGACAAAGGCATATGGCCGGCGGGCGAAACCGGACTCTGGTGCTTTTCAGCACGCCACGGTGAGAAAGAGAGAGAGAAATGGGGCGCGATGGAAGTTGTAAATAAAAGCCCAAATGAATGCTGAGATTTCCGCCTCATGACCCCACTGTTTGTGTGAAACCCACTGGAGGACTGATACAACTAAATCTAGGTTGTGTGTTAGTTTCCCCCAACCAGAGTATCCTCCCAAAGTGGGGCTGTTTTTGTTTGATACGAATGGCTCAAATGAACCTACACTATTGATAAAATCAGTTTAGAGTCATTTCAAAGGAAACGCTTTGATTTGGAGAAATATGAAAGGGGCCAGAAGGTGCATCTTCCTGACATAAATGACTTTTTTGAGGTTCAATCCATTTGTGTAGTCTATTTAAAAACTAAATGACTCCTGAAGGCGAATCTTTAACCGAACAAAGCTAATGATTTATAGGTTTGAGCTGGTCTTCATTCAGTGGCGTTCTTCACACTGGGTCTTAACAAGGCGTGACACGAAAGGTAACAAACAAGTTATTTTAAGCTTTACAACGTGTGCTAGTTCTTGTTTATTGACCAGTGAACATGACTGCCTGGGGTCGAGGGGTCTCCCTGATCCTGAGTCAGCTCTTGTGGGCCGAAACACTCTGTCTGTGAGTGAGCCCGATATGAGAAAGACTCTGTAATTACTTTTAATGAAGGCAGATGCTGATGTGGAGTTCTGCCATTATTGGAGCAGAGAAAAGATGATACGCGCACACACACTCGCACGCAGCGTGGGAATGAGGGCATTGGCGGCCGTACCCAGAGGACGGGCAGAGGAGTGGGGCGGACAAAAGAAAGGAAGAACAGAAAGAAAGATTTAATGTAACACCACGGAACAGACAGATGACGCTTGAGGCCGTCTGCAATCAACACAAAATCTTCACTAACACACATAAATCAGCTGTTAACACTGTCAAACTTCAGCTATTATAACTTTAAGACATCCCTTTTTTTTAGGAATCAATTGGTTTGAGTATATTTAAATATACAAGCTGTAAATGTAGGCAGATTATATTTATTATATATATCTATTTAAACACTTTTGGGGTTAGTCATTTTTTTTTTATACTTTTATTCAGAAAGGACGAGGTAAATTGATTGAGAGTAACAATTATGACATTTAATTAATTATATAATATATATATATATATTAATATATATTAATAATATAAAAGATTTCTATTTCAAATAAATGTACTTATATAGTTATAAATCGTTTAATCTGGTGCTTTGCTACAATCTGTATTGTTAAAAGTGCTAAACTGATTGATTGATCAGTTCTTAAAAAATATAATACAATTTTAATTTAATTTTACTTGAATATTAATTTTTGTTAGGGTTAAAAAACTTTTTTGCTTTTTTCAAGTAGTAAATATATATATTCTTCCCTACCTTGACAGTTTTAATGTCAATGTTCTTAAATATACATTTTTCTTTAGGTTTGAAACCAAGCTTTTTTATATTTCAAGTTTGTGTGGGTAATATTAAGCAGAAAAACCAATTCTAAAAATGCATCCAGGATCTCTGGATTTGCTATGATTTGAGATGCACTTCTAATGTAGTATGCTAATTTGGACGTGATGTGACATGAAATACAGGAGAGCGATGTCTAATTTAGTCTTTGTGGGTATCTGCAAAATTCCACAGACATTATGGAGACTTAACATGACGATTTGTTTTACATGTTAATTTGACCTCTGGATGCTCAGAGGGATACCGTCCAAGACGCAGAGGCTTTTTTTTACTCTTTCGGTATAAAAATGCCGACAAAACAGACAAATTGGGCCATAACATTATCCCTCAGCACTCCTCATTTCCTCTACATTACGTTAAAAAACATTAATATAATCCCTCCTCGTAATTTCAGAGGCAATTAAAGGTAAAAGCGGACCAATTTACCACCCACTATATACCAAGCCAGTTTAATGTCTAATAGCAGTGCCTTTAATTGTAGTATTGTGTTTTTTTTGGCATTAATAGGTGCTGAGGTCCTAGTGGCCACTAGACACAGGTGTTAATTATCCAGTGCAGCAGTGGCAGCTTGCAGTTTTATATTGCATCAAGGTAAAATTACAGCGCATTATTCTCCTATCAACCAGAAATAAGCTGTTAATTAACTCCCTGCTGTAGTAATCGCTTCTTTATTTATTTATATGTTTTTATTATTTTTTGCAAGGCCCACATCTACAGCGGTGTCTCACATTTGCATACTTGTATGTGCTAAAAGTTATGGACACA
The DNA here is from genome assembly GCA_034779775.1 of Enteromius afrohamiltoni. Taxonomy (NCBI): domain Eukaryota; kingdom Metazoa; phylum Chordata; class Actinopteri; order Cypriniformes; family Cyprinidae; genus Enteromius; species Enteromius afrohamiltoni. The sequence continues at coordinate 9,711,083 of JAUYWG010000059.1, read as the reverse complement.
ACAGTTATTCCCTTAAAGAAGTGAAGTTTTAAGTCAGTGCAGTGCTTTATAGTTAAAAAGAAAACAAAAAAAAGAATTTTTTAAAACATATTTGAAGTTTTTATTTCCAAATACCCCATTAGATAAACTGAACTAATTTTTTTTTACTATTTTTCATTTTTACTATTTTTCTTTTAACTGCTAATTAAGTTTAAGTAGTAGTTATAGTAATAGGAATTACTTAATAATAACCTGTTGACATACAAAAATATGAAATATATTTTTTAAATACTTTTTTTAAAAATAAACCCCAAAATGTTGCGTGTAAAAAAATTTATAATATTTTTAAAATATGTTTTTCTTTATAAGCAGAGGACCAATACTATATATATATATATATATATATATATATAAAAACAATTATATATTATTTTTATAATCATAATTTAATGAGATTAATTATGAATGTATTAATATGTTTATTTTATATAAATAAATAAATAAATGCATTCAAATTTTAAAACAAATATATAAATATTGTATATATAAATATAACATTTATTCTTAATATATAGATGTATGTGTGTGTTTATATATATATTTATTTATTTATATATATATTTTTTTTCAATGCAATTAATCATAATTAATGGTTTTGCAGCCCTATTTTCTTTATTATGAGCATAGGACTACAGGCATTTTTGATGATAAAAATGTTTTAGAATACTCCACACACCAGCAACTTACAGTATTTATCTTTGACAATACATTCACCTTTAACTTCATCTGTGGGTTTTCTATTTGTTAAGAGATACGTAATCTTTCCGTTGGGTTGTGTTTTATGGACTCTAGAGAAGAAACACGTGTGACTGTGGAGTGTGTAGAGTGGGCAGTGCCGACTGCAGCAGGATTGTGAAGCACCGAGGATGAGATCTGTGATTGGCTCGTGGGCGTCATGATCTGTACGTGTCATCAACAGTCGCCCTGGAGGAGCATGGGGTGGTGGGTGGCAGAGGCAGCGTAGATTAATAACCCTGTGTCCTGCAGTCGGACTGCCTATGGAGAGAAATGTGTGTGTGCACAATGTCCAGGATGCTAAAACATCTCACAACCCAATGCAGCATGTGGATTTATCTGTATTTATCCCACCCCTTTATGTTTTTTAATCAATGCCGCATATTAATTTCTGCCCGTAACATTCGCATACGCACACATACATGCCATCACACACTCATATACACACAAGCTGCAATCAGCAGTGATTTCGAGGCATCCCTTTAACCCCAGGAACTCGTTAATGTTTCATGGAAAGAGCCACTAGAGTCTTCACTGGCCGACTCAGAATCTCACGACTTAGCAGAAATAAATGGGCCAAGTGTTCAAAGAGTAACAAGGCACTGCTCACTGGGCAGAAAGTGAGTGGAGAGCACTTTTCCTACCTCCTCTTTCACTCTCTTGCTGTGTCTTTGGCTCACATACTCCTCTATATCGGTCTTTACTTCTTTCTTACTATAATGCATTTAAAGCAGCCCAAAGCATTCTGAAAATATGGATTTTAATTGTCCGGCACATCCACGAACGTGGAACATAAAAGGAGATATTTAGCAGATTGTCCAAGCTGCTCTTTCCGTATTAAATGTTGAGCAAAATTACGTAAAAAGCAGTCTATGTGAGCCTATGTACTTCATTGCAAGTCTTCTGAAGTCAAATAACTGCTTTGCATGAGGAATGTTCCAAAATGTGGCAGCAATGTCTTTCCTGCGTTCATAATTGAAAATAAGTGTGTGTCAAAAATAGCATTATTTATTTTGATTCTCATGTATATTTGCTATCATTAAATATTATTGTCATTTTTATTCTAAATATTAGATGAAAAACAAATGAAAAAAGTAGAAATGCTGCTTTAATTATCTAAAATACATTGAAAAAACATTAAAAAGATTAAATGGGAATAAATAAAAACTAAAATTGAAAAACTTAAAAGACAGTAATATTACAAAAAAATAAAAATAAAAATAACAAAAACACTAAATGACTAAAAAGCACATAATTACTAATACAAATGCAACTAAAAATTGTTTTAAATAAAAAAAAAAAAACATGCTTTAGTTGTACAGAAAAGAGCAGCTTGGACATTATGCAAAATATTCTCTTTCAAGGAAGTAATAAAGTAATATGGGCATGGAACACATAACGACAGAGTTGTCATTTCTGAATGAATTATCTGGCATTAAATATATAACAACACAACTTTTAATAAGTCAAAAGGTAAAGTTGCAGTCAAATTATGACATTCAAATGTATAAAGGATGCGATTTGTGACTGCAGGTTTTTATTGACCTCACATTAACCGTGGTTATGTGATCTGTGCAGAGCATTTGATAAGGATACGATAAAACTCACAGAACAAAAATAATATCAAGGTCCACCTTTCACAACTGACTGCCCAGGCAGTTTCTGCGAAACAGCGCTTCAGCTCAGATTAATATTAATAATGACGACCAAAGTTCACACCAACTTTCCTGCTCCCGTTCAAACAATCCGGTTTAGTGCAGTCTGGAGGTGTGGTAATGTCAACTATACTTAGGTTTATTCTGTGAATATTTACTTCTTCACGCATGCACAGCGTAAACAGAGCGCTGGATAGTGTAAAACTCTGTTCAAATGTGTAGAAGGAAGGGATTGTGTTGATTAGTGTGAAACTGAGCTGCTGTAAAGCCTCGGGCATCGTACCTGAAAACATCCTCACAAACATCTTCAGACCCGCTGCGATTTTAGCGTGTCTTTCTCCTCCCTGAAACAAGTGTGTGTGTCTGTGTGTGTGTGTGTGTGTGTGCACGCTCGTCTAACTGCTGTTGATCTAGATTAGCTAAGATACAGCTGCAGGCATCAAACAACGCAAAAGAGAGAGAAAACAAAATAGGTGTTGCTGCATTTGCAGAACCAATTGCATTTAAGTGGAAATTGGAGGTGGAATTTGATTAAAGTTGGTGGTACATTTTCTGAAGGAAATGTAAGTGCTAAAGGGTTCTGAGTGGCGTTTTGCACGTGTCTGTTTAATAGATATGGTGTGTTTTTGTGCAGCTGACAAATAGGTGAGTACCAGCCAATGATATTGTAGTAAGCGCTTTAGTTCCGCCCACTACCAGAGAAACGGGCAGTTCTTAAAAGCTGAACGATTGCAAAGGAATTGTAATTTTATTTAATATTGAGACTGATTTTTAGAATTAGTCTCGTTTTCTTGATGCAGGGCTCTCGAGTGTCACACATTGAGCGTGACAGTCACTCATTTCGGTCTATTGTCACGCACTCCCGCCACACATTGTATTTCTCACGCAGAAAAAACTACTTCTAATATATTTAATATACTGCACCGCCCAACATTTCAAGCGCATCTCCCCTGGAGTTCTTAGTCGAGCCTGCCACTTATCAGCCAATCAAAAAAAAAAAATAGCACTATTGTATCTGGGTAAGATTTAACGCAACAACCAATGAAAAAAAGTTTGTATTAATAATTAATGGAACACCCCAATTCCACATGGTAATGAGATGTCTTCAAAACTTGAGAGCCCTGTTGATGTGAACAGGCCTTAAATTTAGTTAGTTGGAGAAAACAATCATGCTGTAGGGTAAAAGCTAAAACACGTTATGTTAAATGTAAAAAAGGCTTTGAATGCAGATTTTATATGCACTACCTTTTAGGCTAAAATAGTGCAGAATAAGCAATTAAATACACAACAACTATGTCTTTACAACAGTGAATCCCAAATTTGGTGTTAGCGCTAATGGCTTAGCCTCGTTAACATGGTTAATTGCAGAGGCGCATAGGTATGACCTCCCTCACATTTCAAAGGAAAACTGAAGCTGAGCCATTAAAGACAGACCACCCAATTCTCTCTTCAGACCCCCGAGCGTTTATTTTCCCACAGGACAGCAAACCCAAAGAGTCCAGACTCGAACAAACAATGCTTTAGCGTGAGTAGCATGTGTTGTGCGTTCGACAAAAGCCTTAACCTCTTTTTAACTGTCGCCCTGTGGTGAAGTAGAGTCAATCACTTCTCTCTCTCTCTCTGTGGTCCAGGCTTTTTGAGGCCTAATCAAGAAAACTACACATTTTATATAAATATGTATTAGTAAAGGGAATTACTTCAAGATTATGGTTGAACTCTGAATGTTGTTTTGATGTGTTTGCCGTTTTGTTGAGCGTCTATTGTATTTCATGGAAATGCATGAGAAGATGTAGTGATTATAATTAATAACTTTAGATAGATTAGATTAAAAAAAAACAATGATGCACAGCAAACTTCTGTTTCCAAACTGACAATTCATTCATGAATACAGATAGATAGATGCTTATACATTTATAACAATATCAATTTTTTACAATTATATGCTATTTTTACAAAAGACACATTTTGGAACTGGGGGAATATCTAGCATAGCCTCAGGATTCATTTATTAAAATATACTAAATGCACTAAAATTGTTTTTGTTTTTTTTTCTTTTTCCCACAATTTGTGCTTTTCTTATACATTTATCTCAATACTACCCGTTTTATGTAGATATTTTACAAATTCAAAAAATACAGAATCTTTAATGTTAGTAAAATATGTGCCACTTCACAAATAATTAACATATATACTGAAATATTTATATTTGTATTATAAGTATATAATGAGTATTTTCTTATAATGTGTTTTATTTACACATCTGAATAATAATTTAGAGTGTCTATTACTTAAGTGATTAAATTAAAATAATTACAATTTAGATTAAATTAGCTTTAACTTTCTAGTGTGCATAACAAGATGCATCATCGTATAAAAATGCACAAAGATGTAACAAACAAATATTAATGAAGTCTCTTAAACCATTAAATAACCTCTCTCTCTCGCTAAGACTGAGTAGTTTCAAGTACAGATAAGGAAGCGACAGAGTAACTGTAACCATCTTTAAGAACCGTGACGTAGACGCAGAGAAAATGGGGGGCTTCGAGCCTGTCCAAATGAGTTTAATATGATTGATGAGATCTCCTTCCCGCTCTTTCTCTCTCCATCTGAGAAAGCTCACTTCCATCATGAGCTGGTACGGGAGCAGCCCTCCCACTGAAGGCAAGGTGCATCCAAGAGCCGAAACAATAGTGACAGGCGGGCCGGCCGGGGGTTTGCTCGTAGGATTAGCTCCAATAGCCATAATAAATGAAACAAGAGGACCCAAATGAAAACAGTTGGGCGCTGACTGGCGGAGGGGCTGATGGGAAGTGGCAGCTCTGCCGGCCCCCGGGCGCCGAATTAGTTTTGCCACTCGATAATTTGACTGATCCACTCCAGTGGCCGGAGAAAGCCAGAGTAAAGGAGAAGTTGAGAGACAGAAAGAGGGATAAGTAGGAAGGTGAAAGGAAAAGGCTGCACCTGTTGAGCTGCCTTTACTCTCTCTCTCTCAGATAAGTTTAACATCTTTAGTACGCCCCTGAACAGCGTGATGGGAAGGCTCTCACAGGATAGGGGTGTGTCTTATTCTGTGACATTATTAGACTATTATTTTCACCAGCTAAAAATGGTTTTATGAAAAGACCAAACAATCATTTACACAATTGATTTAATCAAGACTTGTATTGCTCTTTTCTACTTTTTGATTGCTTCTATTGCCATCAGTCACTTTAAATTAAAGCGTTTCCTAAATGATTCAATGTAAATGTAGTTATATTTTTGATGAAGTGTGTCAGTAGGACATATCAGCTTACATCTATGTGTGTGTATAATATGTTATTACATGTCGTGGTGTTTTATTATTTTTTAAATTAACGGGTAGAGAAACCAACAGAGTACAAATATCATCATCATCAATTCATTATGAATGAATTTATATCATGTAGCTCTATAATAATGAAGTAATAATTCATTATAAAACAATTATGAATGAAGAGTGTACCTGTTCTGAAAACATAATTAAGCTGTGGTATGCCTACTTTGATCTTTTTAATAATTAAATATACAAATAAATAAGAGGTCCCACACATTTAAACCAGTGAATGGTAATATTTTGCATGATTTTTATTTGATTTTATTTTGCCAGTTTAGTTGTATTCATTTGTGTTCTTTAATTAATGCATATTTTTAATTAGTTGCCAATGCAAAATTTAGTTTTTCACCAAATATTTATTATATTTCTCCGGGGCGGGGAGCACATGACATGCAGGAAAAAAAAAAGTAGGATAAATTGTGTGCATAATTCACTGTTTCGTTTATAAATCGAGGGAATGAATTAGTAATCATGTACACGTTTTAATAAATTGTGCATTTTTTTCGTGCATGTCATGTCCGGAGCTCCGTATATTTCAGCTTTATTTTAATTTTAAAAAAAATCTTTTTCAGTTTAGTTACCAATAAAAAAGAGTTTAGTAAAGGGATTATGGGTGTTCATTTTGAGGCTGACCAAAGGGCAGTAGAGCAGAGCCTATCTGTCAACAAACGGTGTCTTGATCACAACTCAGACCTCTCCTTTACCACTTCACTCTCCTTTAAAACACGTCTTGTGTAGCGTGAGATGCTTGTCTATAAGCTACACAACAAAAGCAAGAAAAGATGAGCTCTCATGTCTCACCGACAAAGCAAGCAGAAGAGAAAGCAGTGAGCATCTGTCTCCCTCGGCATGCTGGTGCCGCACTTGAAGGCTAACCTTTGCGTAACCTTTCTGAACGTTGAAAGCGTGTTTCGCCACTGACTTATTAATTTGGACAAGGTCACCCTTTTATTCATTTTAATACCAGATTAAGACTAAGTCAGATCTTGAACTTTGATGTTAAGTTAAAAAAAATGTGCAGATGAGGGCAAACCCGAGGACAGCGTGTAAAAATTAGCGTGACTTTATCGATGTGCTATTGACGTTCTCTCTTTTTTTTATTCAAGGGGAAGAAGTGTCAGCGTGTACGATACCTGCTAACTAGCAGCGTAAGCACTAAAATAGGCATTTACATACTGCACTGTCAAAATTAATAAAGCTCGCTGTGGGATGCGGAGACTCTTTGTTCTTTTTTCTTGGCCCTTTTTTGTTTGAGTGTTTATATTGAAATTCTGTATTAGGTGTCCAGTGTGTGTGTGTGTGTGTGTGATTATGCCCTTCACATGGAGAACAGTAACTATTTCTGGTAAGCACAAGCTCGTTTAGCTGCAGGAGTCCTGATAGGTAATTAACGTGGACAGATTATTCAGACAACCTCTTGATGCTTAACTCTCTGCTTACTACTTATTAACGCTTTATTAGCACTTAAAGAAAAAAATAATAATAATAACTTTGACATATACATGTATACACAAACATACCCTTAAAAAAATACTCTTATGCCCACCAAGTATCAAAAGCTGTAATATCGTTAATAACTATTTTAAAATCACTATTTTTAACATTTTGAAAATCTAATATATTGCTATGATGGCGAAATTGTTCATTACTCAAGTATCACATGATCCACCAGAATTATAATATACTAAATTATTGCACAATAAAAAATAAAAAAAATTGTGCTTACATATTTATACACCGTTTGTATTTGCTGAAAAAAAAAAAATAGTGGAAAATATTAATCTCAGGATTCTTTGATAAGCAGAATATTCAAAGAACAGCATTTCTTAATAATATTTTAAATATTTTTTGTAACTTTATAAATGCCTTTTCAAGTCACTTTAGAATAGATCAATGAATAAAACTATTAAGATACGTATAAACATACAGTGTATAATAGTTATACTGTATCACAGTTTCCACCCAAAACATTGATAATAATCAGAAATGTTTCTTGAGCAGTAAATTGGCATATTAGAATGATTTCTGACACTGAAGACCAAAGTAATGATGCAGAAAATTCAGGGTTTTATCACACTAAAAAGATACATTTTAAAACATATTTAAATAGAAATCAGTTATTTCAATTGTAATAATATTTAATCATTTTTTGTAATAATATTAATATGAATGTGTAATAATATAATACTGCTTTACTGCATGCTTTAAATAAACGCTGCCTTGGTGAACTTAAGACACTTTTTTTGAAAATCATAAATTCATGAAAAAAAATGTATCCGCATACAGTAAATTTGAATTGATAAAACTCTGTTACTGGTAAATTATCAGTGCTCACTACAGTTCGCAAGGCTTTAGAAGTTATCAGACGACACCAGAAGCAACAAGGATTCAACTTGTACAATATTTCATACCGCGGCATTTGACTGAAATTTGTCACTCCGAGGCTTCATAAAGACGACATCATTTATTCGGGATTAACAAATGTGTATCATTCCCCAGAACTAATCCTACTTTTGTAATCTCTGACACACACAGATTGACTTGTGCTAACATAAGAGGTTTTGGCATACAAGTGTAGGATTGATCTTAAGGTGGGTCTTAATGTGTCGCCGGCGGCGCCAGCATACTCCAACAACACACATACGCTTAGACGTTCGTCCTGAACGTGAGTCATTGGCTCCAAACTGTCAATCAAGTCCCCTTTGCTAATTAAGTGGCTAATTATAGAGTTAACGCTGCCGAGCGGTGCAGTGATAAGGAGGCCAGCGGCTGACAAACAGACAGATGAGTATCATATCGCTTGAGTTCTGTAGGTGGACGTCTCAATAGCTATTAATTCTTTAATAAAGACATCCGCGTACGCAAAACTTTGAAGCGGGAGACGTTCGTTGATGTGTTTAATAGCTAATCCGCCCTTGATCCACAGTTTGCACCAAAGCAGTTTGTGAAACTACGGTAGTAGTATATTTATTAGAAATCGAATTTGGTTATAGAATTTGAACACAGTGTTTGATTTATTCCAACCAACTTAAAATAATCTGCAGCATTTTACGGATGGTTAGGGTTCCAATGATTCTTGTAACAAAACGCTCATAATAGAGGATTTTACTTAAGGTAAATACAACTATAATTCCTGTAGGAAATCCTAGATCATTCCCATTAAAATATTTACAAGTTAAACTCTTGTTCCTCTTTTAGTTAAGGACTGTGGTTTTCACGCAAATACATACAGGAAGTTACACTACGATGATTGATTTTCATAACAATTAGTGCTGTCAAGTTTTTGTTAACATAATACATAAGTGTATGTACAATACAATACAATCACATGCATGTATAAGAAAATGATTTTAATTTGAAATATTTTCTATATAAGAATATGAATGTATACATGTAGAAACATATAAATATTTGATCGATATATACTGTGTGTGTATTTATATATACAGTACATAATAAACACACACAGTTCACATACATATATAAACAAAAACACTTATTTTGGATGTGAATAATCGCGATTAATCGTTTGACGGTACTTCAAATTTTAACGAATGACATTATTGCAAAGTGTTATCGTTCCCTTTTCTTTCTCCATGTAATACATTTCAGCCTCTTTCATCTTTGAAGGACATGCATGTAGTGATACAGTAGGTGAGGAAAAACTGTTTCAAGACAAAAAAAAGGGAAGAAAAAAAACCTCTCATTCTTTCCCGTCCGTTCACTTCAGTAGATCAATGCAGGAAGTGCAGGAGAAGTACTGGGAAGTGATCGGAGAGCAGCCAGCCTCGTCTTTATCAGAAGAGCGGTGGAAATAAACACTTGAAGATCTTCTCCTGTGCTCTAACTCTCTGCGTCCCCGAGCCTGTGCGTGCTCTTGTAATTATGATGTCTTTGTGTTTTTGTTTTTTTCTCTGCCTGCAATAATGAAGAGCTATTGAGACGTCTGTTTGAAGACAGGCAGATCACTCTGTGATCCAAAAAAATAGCATAGCCTTCATTAAATAGGGATTGAAGGCCACCCACCTATGCACCTGGGGGCAGATGGAGATCTATGTGTGTGTGTGTGTGTGTGTGTGTGTGTGTGTGTGTTTGTCTTACACAAGGACTATGCAGAAAGGAGTTACAAGAAGGGAAGGTGTAAATTGTGATGCAAATGAACACTACAAATTTTCAATTAATGTTCCACACTTATAAAACTAGTCAACATTTAGAACTTGGTTATATATAAATGTATTTTAGATATTTATTAAATATCACTTTAAAAAAATGTATTGCATAAAAATAATTAATGACAAATATTTATACTTCTTACAGAATCTATAATTTAAAAAAAAAGTTATAATTGAATAGAATATAGAATAGAAATTCCCTCATTACATACAGTAAAATTATATTCAGTTGAATTGGCTACAAATGTAATTTTACAGTAAAATACTGTAAAACTGAAAAATAAAACACTTAAGAATCAGAATATCAATACAAATAATATTCATGTAAAATAATAATAATGTACTTTTACAGTAAAAAAAAAAGTGTGTCCTTGCGTGACGCATCACATCACATTTGATTATAATTTATTTGAATTTTTTTTTAGCTTCTTATTTTTGCTATCAATTATGTGTCAGATCTTTGTCCAATTTTCTGTTGTTTAGTAAAACCTGTATGTTTTGTGTCACTGTTCATAAAAATACCAAATTTGCTGATGTTTAATTTAATATTCTACTGTACTACCTGTATTATTATTTCAGTATTTGAATCCAGAAAAAATATTTTAGCTGTTCAAAGTTATGCCAACAAGTCTCCCATAAGGCTTGAAACGTTTTTACTGAATTACAGTACATTTCAGGTAAATTGAACTTTTGCATCTAGAGTACAGTTTAATCAAGAGTCTGCACTTTCACAGACACTTAACAACTCTACGTAAAATACACCAGCAACCTCTACATCTGTCAAACTATACATTTTTATGTAACCCGTGGGATTAAAAGGGTTAATAGAATTCTGCCAAGACTGTACAGATGTCACCTCTATCAGAGATCAAAAAAGATGTCAGAAAGTCACGGATGTGCTAATGACATTGACACTGTGAGAGGTTTTTTCTTTCTCTCTCTCTCTCTCTCTCTCTCTCTTTCTAACACCAAAAAACTATTTGCAAATTAAGAGCTTAATTTGTGTTCAACTGTGGATTTTTTTTTTCAGCTGACTTGTCAATTGACTGCCATATGTTACATCTGCACGACTGTGCCACTTCAAGATGTGCGTGTTAACACATGACTCCTTACGACATTGTACAAACCCAACAAAAGTGCAAAATGAAGTTTGGTGTTGCTGTACGCACGCGTTCACGTGAATCACAGGTTTAGATGAACGCAACTGCGCGCTGGTTCTTGCTGATATCTATATTCCTGGCAGCACAAAGCTTTCGTCTCACGCAGTTTGAAAGGCTTAGCGTTCATTAGGATTCAGGAGACGGGCTGCACCGGCCCATATGTCACTAAACAGATCTCCATGTTTTATTTATCCTAGCTCTTTTCCTACACACACACACAGTTAACCCCTCCAGTCAAACAGCAATGCAAGTGACCAGCTCTAAATCAGACAAGGGAACAGTCTAAAACCCAATTGGTTTACTGTATGTAGAATATTTTGATTGGCAATGCTAAAAAGTAGTTTTGTACACTCTCAGAAAATAGGTACAAAATCTGTCCTTGGAGTACAACCTTTCCAAAAGGTACACTTTTTTACACTGTAAAAAATGATTCATTTTAACTGTAAAAAACTGAAAATGCTACGGTAAAAACCTGTTAAATAGTTAACGGTAAATTCCTGTAAAATCTGGCATTTTGTGGTTGTCAGTGATTTATAAGGTTGATATATAAACATTATATCAATTAATTCAATTATGGTATTTAACTTAAAACAGTAAAACCTAAAATATTGTTACCGTATTTTTTATGGTTGAATTCCTGAATGTACCTTTTTATGCACATACCAATATGAACCAGATTTTTCAGCTTCAACCAATTCTGGATTGATTTTTTTCTTTTACCACCTTTACACATAATAGCATATCAGATTACGGAAGGAAAATGGGTTACAAACAGCAAATTCACAGTTTGACCAGGTGACTACTTTTTAAGGCAACAAGCCATTTTCATAAAAAAAAAAAACAAATCTCCTTGACTAGCCAAAAAACAACACACAACAATGAGGCTCTAGGTGCTTGAGAAAGAAGATGTCTTGTGCGCGCGAGAGTGCTTACAGGTGCATGACGGAGCCAGCGGCAGTCTTAAATACTCCTGCACTGAGTGCGCTGTGTGTTTCTGCACATGTGTGTGAGTGAGTTTAGGGAGGGGAGCAACAGAAGGGGGGATAAACAGATGGAGAAACTGCTCCCCAAAGGGACATGTCATTCATCAAAGTCACCAGCTAGGCCTGCAATTGCTTTCACCCACAGAGAAAGAGAGAGAGAGACGGTGTGTGTGTGTGTTTGTAGACAGGTTTGTGTAAGAGTCGCTGTCTACAAGTGTGTATGTATGAGATGGAAGGCCAGGAACGTGTGTGTGGGAATGTGTGAGTTTGAGAGAGTGTTCAAGTGTCCTTTCGCTGACATTTCGTATCAGTGCCCCCCATCAGTTATCTGTTATCAGCGGTGGGCCCAGACTCGAACCCCGAGCAGGCAGTGATTTTGGAAGTCTGTGAAAGTCAAATTACCCTGCATACGGTTAAATACAAAAAGATGATTCGATTTTTTTTTTTACATTTAAAAAAAAAAAACTTTACAGTAGTTTTGGTTACCAGGGTGTTGCTAGGGTTTGGTTTATTGAATAAAAAAACGTTTTATTCAGGAATATTTGGTCACATTTTATTTTAGGTCCAGTTCTCACTATTAATAAACCTGTGACTGTTTCCTCCATAAACTCCTTATTCACTTCTTATTAGTAGTTATTAGTGCTGTCAAATGATTAATTGTGATTAATCGCATCCAAAATAAAAGTTTGTGTATACATAATATGTATATATA
>JAUYWG010000059.1:9660708-9695338 GCA_034779775.1 Enteromius afrohamiltoni | reverse complement strand
GTCTAATGTTTATCAGTACATTACAGAAAATAATGAACTTCATCACAATATGCAAATTTTTTGAGAAGGACCTGTATTTCTGAAGAATTATGTGACACTGAAGGCTGGAGAAATGACACAAGGATAAACTGTTTACATATTAATATACATATATATATATATATATGAACAGTATATGCTGATTAAGTATGGTTTGATTCATGGCTGCTGGTTTGAACTGGTTTAAGCTGGTCCTTAGTTGGTCATGAGCTAATTTAAGCCTGTCCTGAGCTGGTTATTAGTTGGTATAAGCTGGTTATGTGCTAGTTCTAAGCAACTAGCTCCTGCTTATAACCAGCTAATAACTAACTAAGAACCGGCTTAAATCAGCTCATACCAGCTGCCATGCTTCAAAACCTAACCAGCATATACTGTAAGAATAAGACTTTCAAAAATATAAATAATTTGTAAAAAAAAAATTACTACTATTTCAACTTATAGTTCACATAAATATTATTATTATAAAAAAATGTGACAGTAAATCATTAGGTTCAATTTAAATTATATACACAAAAGATAGCTTGTAAATAACCAAAAAATAAATCAATCAATCCTTGGCAAATATATGTATATATTTATATATTTTTTCCATGTTATGTAAGAATGGTTTTACAAACGATTCACACAGAAATTCATGTATCATGTTTCATAAATTAACCCCATAATGTTAATGTCCCAATTAACTGGCGTTGCTCTCAAATCGCATCACATCCTACAAAGTCAGACATTTGTTGGCGTTGGGGATGGTGAGATGAGCAGAGGGATTGAGAGAAATGTGGATGCACATTTTAAAGAGCTACTCCCCCCTCCCCGGAGCGGCCGGCAGAAATAACAACAGAGTCATCTAAAATCAATCAGCGGGGCCGGCTAACGGACTGCTCCGGCTACTCCGCGCTGCACAGATCGATACACACGCTGGCCATTGTGAGAGCTAAATTGCCACTACCATCAGCAATTTAGAGAACTGAAGCTAAAAGGCAAGAAGAGGAGAAAAGAGCGGACATGATGTTAACGTATCCGAGCACATGCGGTTTAGTCGCAAATAAAAAACATATGCAAACAAACACGCAGGTGATGCCCAGTGGTTTGGGATTTGGTCTAAAAGCGTTAAAACAATTCCTCTAAAACAGATTGAATTCCAAAGGAAGGAAAGATGAAAGGGGGATGACGAGAGAGAAAGCAAATGCGTGCACAGGAAAAAAGCAAAGAGGCAACAGAAATCCAATAGTTTAACCTCTGTTTGAGACGCAGTGGTGGCCAGTGAAGGACAGAGGGGGAAAATCAATACGAGCTGATTTGCAGAAGGTGGAAGAGTGGGAGGAGGAGAGAAGAGCAGAGAGAGAGAGAGAGATGGGAAAAAAGACAGACAGCACAGATCAAAAAATACAGATTCCACATAAGAAAGCATAAATGAGACAAAATGTGTGGTTTTACACACTGGCGTCTGCTGTTCATTGACAGGTGAGCTGCTATTTTAAGGTCTTGCAGGTGGGTGAGCGAGAGAAGGTGGTCTTACCTGTCGGGGAGAGCAGACTGGGAGAGAGCAGTCCGTGAACGCTGTGAGGAAGCAGACGAGAGCTGTCCTGCATCGCCACTCCGAGAGAACGCTTGGGAGGACGACCGGGCCGAGAACTGCACAGAAAAACGCATGACATCAGATACATTTGCGTCTAAATACATGTACATCATGTACAGAAGCTCACAGAGACACATGACTGAGAGATCGCTGAACACCAAATATAGGCTACTTACGGCTTAATGACAAGACCCTCAATCATTAAAATAAATTATATATATATATATATATATATTTTTTTTTTTTTAAATATATATATATTTTTTAATTATTTCATTTTTGATAAAACCTTGTTAAAAGAAATACATTCTTGCATTTACTATAAACAGAAATTCAACATTTTTTTAAGAAAAAACTTTTACTCTAAAACCCTAATAAACACTCTTTTACTCTAAAGTTTGATTCGTTTCTAGAGACACCTTCAATCTTAAGAGTTATTAAATTAAATCTTTTTATATTTTTTCTTAAAAAATATAGTTTTTTAAGGCACATAAGTCGATTAAAATGTTTAATCTAATTAACTGCATAGTGCAGCGATTAATAATCTAATTTGCAAACTAAACTTGGCACAAAAGATTATTAAAGCTTATTATTGTGTTAAATGAGAAAGTATCAAGTAGACCTTATAAATATAGCTTTAGAAATAAATATTTGATTTGACGTAAAATTTATTACACTTAAACGTTTAGACTACAACAGCCTAACTATGGAACATAAAAGAAGATAAGTAGAGAAACATCTCAGTAAGTTTCACTTTTTTATTAACAGTCTTTAAAATACCTTTTATGTTGCGCAAAAGAAAGTAAGTCATCTGTGAATTTAATTAAATTTGAGTTTAAAACAACAGGAGAGTGAGTAAATCATGACAATTTTTTTCAAATTTCTATTGGTGAACCCAGATCTCTGTTTCTGTATTTTTTTCTTTTTTAATTATAAACTTAAACTGCCAGCAGGTGGCAGTAAATATCTTTGAGTCATTCATTTATTCAATTCGTTCAAACGGCTTTCACTCATTTCAAACTGATTCATTCAGGAATTAAGTAAGCATCTCTTTTTATGAATGGGCTTCTGAATCATTGGTTCACATGATTTGTTCAAAACAAGGATTCATTCAAATATTGTAATCACATAATTTTTTACTGATCAATTAAGTTCATGTGTTAAACTGACAGCCCTAGTTTTTCATTTTATTTATTTGTAACTGTATGAAGCCAACATGAATACAAAGGCTACATTTCTGAGCATCTGGCTTTTTTTCTTCATCTTTATCATCAGCGTTTAAATAAATGCTGCAAATGTGATTTTCTGGAAAGTTCAGTCTGTTCTGAAAAATTGTTTCGGAGCATAAGCAAGTTACTATTTTACACACACATCAAACAAACATACATACGGTTCCACATCCTCCCTGTCATGATAGATACGTGAACAACCGCGGCTTTTAGAATCCCGTTCCGCTAACGTACAACACGCTAGACAAATTATTCAACACAAAACACAAACGCACACTTATCTCCCGCACTTCATTGTGAGACGGGATATCAAAGAGACAGGTACATGACAGTTCGAACCCTGCACAAGGGTGCTGGCAGAGCAAAATAAGCCAGAAAAGCAAAATGCTAATTCTACTGCTGCATATCATTGGATCATGTCCAAGTACAAGCAGCAAGTGTTTTTCACAGTTTTATTAATACTGCAGAGCTAACAAACACAAACCAGAGTGGAATCACCACTAACCTGATCATAGTAAAGCCATGAGGAAGATGCCATGACAAGCATTATAGTATTAGAGTAGTAGTGTAAGAAGTTCTTCCAGGCAGCATACAATGTGTGTGTATATAGCCATTTATAGGCAACTGAAGTCGACACAAAACAGAATTTGCAACCAATTTTATATCTATTTTGTCATGTATTCCAACCTGAATGCAAGTTTTCACCAGCACCAACTTACATTAATGTTATAGCATGAACATGATTGGTTACTTTAATGTAATTTATTCATAGCATTAAAAAATAAGTTTTGTTCTTTGCAAATTGGTGGAAATTTAATTTAATTTAATGTGATGTTTTTTTTTATTAAATTAAATTAATTTTTAAATTAAGGAAATTCTCACAATCCACAAGTTATTAACCGTGGAATAAAATATAAAAACAGAAAAAAAATCTTTTTTTACAACTTTTCTTACTTCTCTACAATTCTATTATACCTCATAATTCTGACTTTGAATTTTGAGTTCATGTCATAATTGCGATTCTCTAAAAAGTGAGATGAAAAGTCCAATTACTTTTTGTAATTGGTAAAAGCAGGCTTAATTATATATATTTGTGTTTCAGCCCCTGGCTGAAACTGCACTTCCATTATCTTCATTCTCCAAGACCTTAGTAGTGCACTTGTGTATTTTTAAGTACTTCCATTTCAGACCTGAAGCAATACTGCAGTCAAACAATGCCAATAAACAAAAAAAACTGACTAGAAGTCAAATGTATGAGTGGTAAACTTCAAACGACCCTTCACCGTTTTGCCCTTCCTTTCTTTCCTGCCCCAAGATATCCCACAGTTTGACTTGCTGATCTGTTGACAAGCTTGTCATGGTCCGTAGCAAATGGGAATCACTTTGGACCGTCACATTACTAATCCAATTAAAAACTATGAACAGTGGAGCGTGGTGGAAAAGAGAGGCAATCAACATGAATCACTTTAGCCGTTGTAGTGCCTATAAGTGGAGAGCAGTCGATGGAGTTAACTGTACTGTAAAAAAAAACGTCAGCACAGTTTGCCAGACCACAATTCCTCTCTAGCACGGATCAAATTAATGGAGTCTTTGATTCTGGGAGAGTTCGACAAACTACTTTTAGCCTTGTTTGGTTTGACTTTTTACTCTAACGTTTGACATGAAAAGTGGAGGGGGATCAAGACATTACACAGGGCGGATTCGAACCTGTGTCTCCCACATGATCACCACTTAGTGCTAACTGTTAGGCCACAGGTGAGAAAGAAATTGATTCTAACTTGCTGTTGCTAAAAAATATCCACAGAGACCTTTGTTTGCAAAGCCCTGAGTCTGTTTCAAAGTTGGTTTTTACATCATTCTGACAAAAGCCACGTTGGAAAACAATCAATTACCTCAGCGTTCCGATAACACGGCTCCATTTCCTTTGAGGAAAGCAAATTAGAAAACAGCCTGGTGGGGCAGCAAATGATTCTGTGGGGTCACTGTGGTGCAGGAAGACAAATCAGTAAAATGTCAAAAGATCCCGCCTTTGAAGACGGTCGGCTACTAATTTGAAATCACACATCATTGACTGTTAAAAAAAACTTAAGCAGACGTTTCCGGCCGAGCTTAAAATGCGGTGGGAAAGCGTTTCCTGTAAAGCTCTATATCTGTATACGTGTGTGTTGAAGAACAAGAAGAATTCTTTCTTTCCTCATTTGGAGCATCTGACTCACTAGCTCCTTTCAAGCATTCCTAATCAAGGCGTGCCCCAAGTACAAGATAGAAAAAAAGCCAACATGCTGGAGTCGTTAGAAGTCTGCAGTCAGGCGATTGTGCGTGAACAGGCACTTGACTCCCGCGGGACTCTTAAAGCTATTTTCTTATTTAGCTCCACTTTGACTGGGTATTGTTAGAGTCCGAGCAGCTCTTTCCTCGCTCGTGACAGGTGCTTCCCTTATATAAAACCCATCCTTTTTATTTTCAAGAGAGCTTTCGGAAAGGTACAGCCATCATGTACTCAACACAATGTTCCAGAAAGAGTACTGGAATACTAATCGTGTGGAAATATGGGACTTGATATGATTAGACGATCACTGAAAAAGTGATCAGCTCATTTTGGATCAACTGATAGAAAAGCAAAAAATTGATTGAATAAATACACAATAATATATATGGGTATGCAGAGGCTTTAACCCATATTTTTATTGCATAAAGGTCATAAAGCATTAGAACAAAACCCCGATCAGCATTTTGGACCATTTGAGCAATTGAGATTTTGGTGATATTGCAAGAATGTTAGGAGATGTGTATTGCATATTAATAAAATAAATAAAAATAATAAATAAATAAAATATCTAATATGTGGAGGTGACAATAGCCAAGTTCTCGAGTTCTTACTGTAAAAACAAGATTTGTATGAAAAACAGAAACCATATGAAGACTCCTAATAAGAGTGTCCTGACTTTGTCTCCATTAACCGGTTGTAATGCAGGTCTATTGAAGGCTCCTTGTCAGTATATTGAACCAGCCCCCCGTGAACCGCTCAGTTCTTCAGTCAATCTGACTGTAATGGAGCCTCTTACACCCTGAGAATTCCCTGATATGGGAATATTTTTCATCTCCCTTTCCCACTCGCAGGCATGATGCCCATGTGCGTTCCCTACAGCCACGACAGACAGTAAAGAGCAGCGAGGATACAATCACACACACACTCGCTCTCCTCTCTTTCCCAGATATCCCATCGGGCTGGAGGAACAGATGGCAGTGAAAAGTCATTCACACGTTACAGCACGTTCCACACGCCGGAGAAGAAAACCCTGTCAGTGCGCTCGTCGCAACCAATCACTCTGCTCAAATCCCCGGCGACAGCATCGCGCTCTGCTGGGGACCGGCGAAAACTGGGTTACTAAGCATTTTTTATTCTCTCCCGGCTTCGTAAATGTGCCCTTGTCATCTTTTAAACGGCCTTATTCAATATTCATGAACGGGCGACACCTGCTTGTCTCGTCTCGGGCAAGTTCCGAGGTAGGCGAATCAAACCACGCCCCCGTTCTGCACAGTTGGCGTGGCCTACGAGTTTGTTCGCGGAATCAAACTTTGCTTTAATCTTCTCGTTTAGCGAGAAGCGTTCGTATTCATATTTAGCCCGAGAAGAAGCAAAGGCCAAGAGTTGGACCGTGGCCGGAGGGGGGTGCGGGAGGACAAGGAGGGAAAACAAAATCAGATTTCCAAAATTATAATGGAAAACGGTTTTAACAACAACAAAGACGGCAGCTGAGGCAAGAGAAAAATGTACGAGTCAGGGTGCCTTTGAAGATATTTAATTAAAATCTAATCCTGCATTCTTAAAGGCTCACATAAATTAAGCTGTCAGTCAGGAGATTTATGCATTCACATTTGCATATTGCATACAATTCATCAATTACTCATGTTTGAAAGGCTTGAGTATCCCAGGGAGAGGAGCTACCAGTGTGCCAGCTCGGAGAGACAGACAGCGAGAGAGAGACAGCGTGAGGGAGAGAGACAGACAGAGAGGATGATGGGGCTCCTGGTACCCGCTGATGCCCAAGAGGAGTCAGTCTCCATATGTCCATGCATTCAACCAATACTATTCCAATCCTTTCTCTAGCAAACGTACACACACACTGTGTGTGAAGCTGTCTGGTCTCGGACTGCCACATGGAAAGCTCTATTCTCACAGTCAGACAACTGCCTCTGATTTCATTCTGCACTTTGCTCTCGGTGTTGTACGACTAAACTAATTAGTGTACACTGGAGCGGACCACAAGTGCATGTTGCAGGCACTAGCTATGATACAAGTTTTACTGCAAAAACTGCATCTTAAAGTCTTAAAGTCTTAAAGGGGGTGCGGGGGGGGGGGTGCAGTTTTGCATGTAAAACTGCACCTTAGTTTACAATTTAAACTACATTTCTATCAACAAATTTTATAAACTGAGTTAAGTTCTGTGATATCAGATTCTGTCAATAAAGCTTGTAT
This sequence comes from Enteromius afrohamiltoni, assembly GCA_034779775.1. NCBI lineage: Eukaryota > Metazoa > Chordata > Actinopteri > Cypriniformes > Cyprinidae > Enteromius > Enteromius afrohamiltoni. The sequence continues at coordinate 9,688,014 of JAUYWG010000059.1, read as the reverse complement.
TGTCTTTTATCGAACTGCATTTCAAGTACAGACAAGGTCACACCTAACATTTCCAGGTATGTATGTTCAGTCATCACTCTTTCTTATAAAGCCATCCAATATTTCTCAGATTAAAGCCCAATGCTTTTAATTTGGGAAAGGCTTTGGCCGTGGTAGGGCTGTTTTTCCCCACAGGCTTGCCTCACACTGTGTTCCATTATCTTGATTGCGATTGTCAGGCAAAGACTATTGTTAACCATAACTAGCGGTTTCGCTGTAGGGTTGAGACAAGCCAAGTGCAGGGCGGTGCAACCGAGGAGACGCCAAGAAATTAGGACAATCGTCTCCAACCCCCTACCGGTTGGCTAGTTGAATTTCAGAATGGACGGAGCGTTTAATAATCCGTGGCCAAGAAAAGTAAAGATGGGGGGCATTAACATTGATATCTTATAGGAACTTTGCTTAAAGGAATAGTTCACCCACTCATCATTTACTCACCCTAGAGTAGTTCCAAACCTGTATAAATTTCTTTGTGCTGCCGAACACAAAGAAATGCTAGAAAAGTCAATGGTGACCCAAAGCAGTCTGGTTACAAACTTTCTTTAAAATATCTTCCTTTGAGTTCGGCAGAATAAAGAAATGTACAAAAATAGTAATAAAACCTAATAAAATATTAACTATTAAGAGTTACCAACACAACTTACCGGTAGGTGGCGATATGCATGAAGACTAAAGAATCTTAATGTTTACTTTCATTGTGATTATTTATTCTTCTGGTTGCGTTTTTGGAAGCGGTAACCGTGATCAAATGAGATTTTGAAGTTTATACCCTGCTAGTATATTATCAAGTATATTAAGGACATTTAGTAAAATTAAAGGCCTGTCTCTTCACCTAAATTGGATGATTAAATTCTGAATTGCTTTTGTCGGGGCGGCCGCCATAACGGATGACCTCAGATCAGCTAATGACAGTAAACAAAGGTGTGTTTTTCTAAAATGCCGACTCCTGGGACGCCACCAGAGAAAGGTCAAGCGCTCAGAGCGACAGAGTCCCGTCTATGTGGCACGCATACACACAAATACACATGCTGTCCGGCCCTCACAATGTCGCTTTTGTTCTGCGTTATTAAGAGAGAATTCCTCCGCTTCGAGCTTTTATTAAAAAACTCGGTGCGGCTGTGCGCAAGGAACCGTTTCGGAAAGGGCCCAGAAAAAACAGAGCATCTCCCGAAGTGAAATCTCCACTCGTGGATTTCTTTAAGTGCTGCCTCTGTCTGACACCGTGTAGCTTTTAGCTTAAGTAACCGCCGATCATAATTTTTCCCTCCTTCTCTCAGCAGTGCCACTACAGAGCTACTGATGGTATTGAATAAATGTCAGATGTCTTCCCCCCTGCTGTCTGCTCCGAGAGCAGGAGAGAGAGAGGTGTTGCCTTATTCATGGTGGGCGGGCGGGTGGGGGAGGGAGAGTTTGTTTGTGAGCCATTATCTTCATCCATCAATCAAATCCGAGGAGCGCGCGACACGAACGCATCATTTGATTGCACATGGGAGCCTGTGTGCGTATGAATATCCATAACAATATGGACGTCCAGTGAGATGATCTTTATTTCTAAATGACACACAAGGCCTTGACACACGCTGCTAAACAGCAGATCACCAGGCCTGCGTGGAAAAGCTCTGCGGAATTACACAGAATTAGTATGTATGGCATTCACAAAGTTCTACACGGCCCCTTGGTCTGTTTAAGACATTTTGCCGTAACACAATTAATGCAGAGGATCTAGTCTTTTTGTCACACCTTTTCGAGATTGTATTCACGAATGCAAATGTGTTAAAGTGAAACAGAAAGGAATTTCGTGACAAATCAGCACTCATATCAGTTATCGCCCTAATTGGAATATTTTTTAATGTGTAATAAGTGGTCGACGTCTATCCCAGCTGAATTATTATACAGCTTTTATTTTTAAATAGCACATATTTAGGAGAAAAGTATTCGTTCTGTTTTATTTTATCGCTTCTAGCATACTGTGCATACTAATAATTTTAGTTCTTGCATGTGCAGATCAAATAATAACAGCCTTAAAGAAGATGCTTGTGTGATTTTATACCCATGCAACATTTGGCACCATTTAAGAAGAAAATGAAGTCTAGTTTCAATTTTCAAAGATAGATAGAAATTTTAGACACTTTCATTTTTTTAAGATCAAGTACAGTGAGCTAATACATTTAAATGTGTGATAAAGTGCGTGTGTTTGTGTGTGAAAGGGGTCAGTGAAGAGGTCATCTATCCAGTACTCCAATTAATAAAATAAACCAATGGATGTTTGACTCCTATCATTAGCCCACACACACACACACACACACATCATATTAAAACCGTCTGTTCCAGCTGAATTCACCGTTTAATCCTCCCTCTTCAGACATGCTCGCTTCCTTTTCTCTGTGATTCTGTATTGACTCTTCACTGAACATATGATGAGCCGGTGATTTACCACACGGGGGAATGGACTGACCGAGAGAGAGAGGGATGGGAAAGAGGAGGGAGAGGCTGTCGTCACTTGACAGCTCACTGAGATACGACTCAATGCGCGGCTCTTAAAAATAGCAGCTCTCTGATAAACAGCACGCTCTCCCTTTAACCCGCAGCAGAGACGGCGGACACAATGTGCCCGACTGCGCTTAAGTTAAGACGTGATAGATTCAAAGCATCCCAGCAATGAGACTCACTCTGACAGCCTGTTAACGGTGAGCGGACGCACATGTCGGGCCTCCGGTGTGTGAGAGAAAACAGACAGAGAGATTTCTTATCTTTGTATACTCTCTCTCACACACACATTCGCAGTCTGTTTTAGTCACGTTGCTTTAATACACACTCATATCACTCTAAGTAAGTTTGATCTCTTTTTCCATTCCACCTGTTTCTCAGTCTCACTCCATCCATCTCTGTAAGTGCTGCATTTCGTTCTGTCAAAGCGATTGTTGAATGTTTAAGTCAACATGAAATCGCAACTGACCTTTCTTACACTTCTGTGATACGATTTATCAGAGCACAGCACTCTGAAGTCGGACTTGCTCTGCCTCTTAAACAACTTGTTGGTATTTCAACTTCAACTCCTTATCAAGGGTTTGGGTTTATAATAACCAATTTAATAATGAATTAATAATAATAACAGAGTGTTTATATATATATATATATATCAAAATCTAATTTTTTAATATATAAAATGATTAGACAATAGTATAATTGGTTAAAGGTTTAAACATAAAACATTTGTGAAAAATACAGTAAAAAAATAGTATGTTTGTGGTAATTCACAATTATAATTTTCATCAAAATTCCCATTTTTGGATTATTACGTCAGTCTTCAGTGTAACATGGTCCTTCAGAAATCCTTCTAATATGCTGATTTTTATTATCAATGATCAAACCATTAAGACGCAGTACTTTCAGGAATCTTTAAAAAGAACAAAATGTATTCCAAATAAAACTATTTCGTAACATTATAAATGTTTTCACTGTTGCTTTTGAGTATTTTTAAGTATTTTAGTGTCCTTGATGAACAAAAATTATTTCTTAAAAAGTTTTACTAACACCACGTTTTTTTTACAGTAGCCTACATAACAAAGCGTTAAGAATAATTGGAATTATTTATGAGTTACATTTGCATAAATAAACAAACAAACTTTACCTATATTCCAGCTACGGCTTTATATATAGATTTGTATTTTTTCTACACTATGCAAGTCAGTGGCTACCATTAACTTTTTGATCATCCACATTCTTCAAAATATCTACTTTTTTATCAGTGAATTATCCTTTAAGTGCAACAAGTGAATTGAATGATCGGCACAAAATGTGGCTCACTATCACTTGATTATGGAGCTCTCTGCCGTCGGCGCGGCTTTACGTTAACGGTCGACTGAAAGCAAACAATTTAGATAGCAAAACGCGCTGAACCTTGACACATACGAACACATGCTGTTACCACGAAACACACACACTTCTCCTATATCCTCTCTCAAGTCGCCAGGTTCAGATCCCACTCAATTAAATTAGATCTGCTTCCCGTAATTCTGCCACTCTCAGCGCCAAAGCTGACAGCAATCGGCTTTCTTCCTACCCGACACAACTCGCCGTCCCTCCAGTGTGAGTCTTTGTGGACCCTGGCGGGCGGGATGATGTGTGTGTGTGTGAGGGGGGTTTGCCTTCAGACAATAGCGAGGGTTGGCACTTAGCTGTACGAGGATTAAATTCTCTGACATTATCAACCCGCCCGCTGAATCCGTGCAGGGGGCGGGAGGAACAGGGGTCGGCAAGATGCAGAACAAACCTTCTATCCCTGATGCTCGACGTCTCACTGCGGATTACTGTCACTCACTGCCGAGGGAGAGAGACGAAAGTGAGAGAGAGGGAGGGAGTTACTCTCATTTATTTAATAACCCGCACCCTAATCTGTTTCAAAACAGCAGAGGGAGGGAAAATGTCATGGGAAGATGTAAACACGAGGAGCCGGTGGCTCTTGTACCTACAAACAGAGCCTTTTCCGAATTTAACAAGTCCTTTGCTTCATCTGTGTGAGGACTGGAGAGGAAAGTTGATGGGCTGTTTTGGTTTAAGCATTTTTATTCTGACCTCTATACTTTTTTCCACACGCTTTATTAGACGAGATTAAAATATCTCTGAGGTTCTCATGAGAAAATATAGCAGATAGAAGCTATTTTTCCAAAGGAAGGACAAAAACAGCTTTCATAATGCACCATGAGCTTGCATGAGTTTGGCAAAGACTTTTATCCGAAACAATTGACAGCATTTATCCTTTTGCATGTTTCCTGGAAATTAACATATGATCTTGGCAGCGCTAATGCCACAACAGCATAGAGTGAAAAATGATGGACATTTTAATGGTAAAAGACTGTAAAAGACCTGTTGATTGATGTGTGTGCAATACGTACCTTCAATATATTAGTATTTACTTCAGATTGCGGAAAAAACTACTTGTGCTGATTAATCAAGTGGCTTTTTTCATTACCATCTGTGCTTTTAGTGCTTGTCAGTGTATTATAAAGATAGTAGGTTGATATATAGATATTATATCAATTAATGAAATAAACAGTGTAATGTAAATTTAAGATTAATGTGTTAAATGTTCTCTCAACCACAGCTGCTGTGTATGTACAGTTGTTTTTTTATTAATATGCAAGTCAACATAAAAAGCAATTTACAACTCCTTATACTTAAATAATCATTATTATTCCATCATTTCAAAATGTAAATTGAGCGTAACGTGAATTGACTTTAAAGTTTCAGGGTGATGGACAGGAAGGGCGTTGACTAGGGTTGGGTCGATAGACGATGCCATCGTCCATCGCCGATGGCCGACAGACATCACGATGCTTGATATTTCATCCGCATGCAATTTAAGCCCTCGCACTTGATCATTCCTGCGCGTGATCTTCTCTCACCTGCTCGCGCGAACACTGTTATTTTTGTCAGTCGTGGGGCGGGGCTTGGTGTTTTAGTTACAGCTTTACAACCCCTCCCCCAACAACCGCCACCTACGACAACGATGCCATCGTCTATCGCGATGTTTCACATTAGACATCGTACGATGCCAAATTGGTCGTCATCGCCCAACCCTAGTGTTGACATCGACAAATCAATTTTTACAAATAATGTATAACAAACTGTGCAAAGATTTGAAGTTAATGCAGAGGACATGATAGATAGATATATAGATAGATATGAACCTATCAGGGACGAGAATCTGGCTTTGCACTGTCAGATGAAACGATTTACTCACCAGAGCTGCAGAAAACTCTTAAATTACCTTTCTTTTCAACGGTCTCTCTTTTACCTGCGGACACTTTTAAATAAAAAAGGCAAAAAGTTGAAGTGACTCTCTTAACTCTGCACATTGAATTGCTGTAATGATTTTACCAGATTACAAGACGCCATATTCAACGCACTGAAAAGTTGGGGTGCAGAGCCGGGCCAAAGGTCAGGATTAGGGACTGTTTACAAGGCCGGGGGGAAAGTTCACAGGTCAGGGGCTTAAGACACACAAGCCCAATTGACACAGTAACCTTATTGAGTTTTTCCAGAAGCAGCTGCCAAGCATTCGATAGCGCATGGCGCATTGTTTATACCAAAAAGCACTGCGGCGAATTGATAAATTGCAAAATTAATCCCTTCGCACACATTTGGAATTGCAATGCTTTTCGCTCATTCAGGAGGGTCACCCTGACCCTGCTTTTGTTTTAGGCAGATTGTAGCAGCTTGACTTGATTAAATGCATTTGATCCTTTTAGCAGTGTACAGTCCCATTCATATTGTGCTGAGGAGATGGAGGTGAAACATTAAATGATCCGCTCTATGCAAAGTCACACGCCGAACTGCATGCACTGTGGACACGAGAACATTTAAAGAGGGGTTAGAAAAGTGGGATACGTTTAAACAAAAGCTATAAATGATACTATATACGTAATGTGAATATGTAAATCAATAGATGTGAATGAGCAGAAAGCATCTAGACTAATGACTAACTTTAATTTAGTTATTTCGTTCAATTGATTCAATTTATTGTTATTTAAACCGCTTAATGAACTAATCTAAACTGTTATTCGTGATAATCTTTAATTGTTTTTGTTTTTTTTCTTGATGGACATTTGTATGAGCTTTGTTGAAAGCAGTGGTAAAATTGCAGATAAAACCTCTTTTAATGTGATAGCCGGCACTTTGCACTGCGCTGTCTAGATGCATTTTTAATTCACCCCTATCAAGTTTAGATATGATATGCCACTAATCTTCATGCTCTAACAGGTCACCATGGCAATGGCCATTTGATCAATTTCCTGCCCTCGCCTGTGTATCCTGAGTGACCATAAACGTTCATTACCATTGCTAATGTTTGGAGAACACATCTAATGTTGGGCACGGACATAACGTTGGGAACTGAACGTGTTACATCTGCTCTTTTGAGTTCCAATTACATTAAATGCTGAGAGCAAACGCACGTAGACACTCACATAGCCATTCACTTGAAATGCGACTAACGACACATCACACAATGCCTGAATTACGAGCATTTCACTTCGCTCTCATGAGTAACACCTACCAGATCTGCTCTAATCTGATGTAGGCCGAGGCAGACGTGGAAAATCAATAGCCGGCTATGAGAGTGGATTTTTGCCCTATCAAAAGATGCCACGGATGGCCGTCACTTTGCTAGAAACATTCCTCTTTTGAAGCCCTTTCCAATTAAACTAATGGTTTGGCCTGTTGAATGACTATTTGTTCAGACCAGAGTGGAACAGGGTGCTCTGAGCCAAAACCGAGTAGTGAAGAACTAGATATCACCGTTTAATGAGGAAGTAAATGGGTTTTGTCCACATTGCAAAACAGTCTTTTACTTAATACGGTTGGCTTGTAATTAAAGAACAACAGATTCAATTGAAATGCATGAGTGTAACGCACAAGCGCTCAAAGTGCATTATTGCACCAAGGCACAATCACATTGTGTGTCTCGGACCCTTCAGTTTGTCTCCTGTCAGCAGGGCTAACCGCTGACCCCGCGTTTGGCCTGCCTGTCAACTTCGTGCTAAGGTTAAACACACCAGGCCAGCATCCTCTTTTTCACTGAATTAACCAAGCAAGCTACCATGGCTACACTGCACTTCTATCCTTTACAATTATTATCTCTACAAAAAAACAACAACAACATTACATTAAAGGCAGTCATGAAATAATAACCACAACAACAAATTTATAATACCATTCCTAGGGATTTTTGATATACGCCTGGTGGAATTAACATACGCCTTGTATCAGCACAGTGAAGCATTTATGCGCAGATTATTAAAAGCAGCTTGCATCCTTATTTACGCACCCCGCAGGTATGTGCTCTGTCTGCACTGTAAATACATGTATGTTCTGATTAGGGCTGCCACATGTGAACGGTTAAGCAGGCCGACGTAATGCGGACCAGACGCGATGGATTCCTGTACAGTCTTAAATGGACACATGTTTAAAATGGATCCTTTTGAAGTTGCCAAACAATGTGCAATATCAGGAAACAAGCTGTGTGCATGAGGCTGGAATGTGGAGCGTGGGGGGAAACGGAGCGGAGAGGGGGACACACTTAGCAAGCCTGTGGGTAAAAGTAACACACAATGAAACATGAAAAAGACTCCAGTCCCCATTAAGCTAGAGATCTCAAGACAACAGCGTGTGTGTGTGTGTAAGCCACTTTCAGAATACCTTTTGTGTGTTTTTGTTAATCATGTGCACTTAATGCATACTAAATCCTTGTTTTTAAGAGTTTTCAACATAACGCTTTTGGGTTCAAACTCTGTCTTTCAGTTTCGCTGGCTTTATCTCTTGTAGACAAACACTCACACACACACACACACACACACACACACGGGATGGCCCTCATGGTGAGAGCAGGTCTATTTTTGTGCAGGTAGCTGAGCACTTGGTTTGCTTTAATCAGGAGTGCATTGTTAGCTATGGCCTGATGGGAGGCAGGAGACCCGCAGTTAGAAAAAAACAGAATAGAGGAAAAGAGGGAGCCAACACACTCCTAAATCATATTAAGTAAATAGTTCAACGAAATGAATGTTCTTTCATATAATTCCATATTTGTCTTCCGTAGAACACAAAACGATGCTAGGAAGAATGTTTTCATTTAAAGTGGATGGAGAGAATGATATTGTTAAGCTCCAACAAGAACTGTAGATGGTCCATACAACGTATAGAGTATGAACTAAGACCACTGAAGCCATACAATAGTTTTGTGAAGAATATTAAATTAATATTGTTATTCACTTATGATATTGTTTGAAAGCTCCAGTGCACGTTCATTGGGAAACAATAACCTTGACATCCTGATACAAATGTCTCCACGCAAGAACATACAGAATAAATTCAAATGATAATATTTTTGGAGTGAACATAACCTTTAAATATTGCTGGAATGCAACTAATCCAACAGCCCTAAATGTAAGTATAAAATATGATATGAAGCTCACTTGGGTAATTGATTTCTTACTGCTTGTTGGTTCAGTGGTATTAATGAAGGTGAATTTCAATCTTGCTGCAATATTATTGACACTTGCTAACAGAGGCATGATTAATTGGTTTACATTAAAATGACACTCGCTGGCTTTATTTAAATGTATCTCTGCCTCTTTTGTGGCATTTTAACAATTTACACATAAACACACATTATGCATATTAATAAGACAACAGCATATCTATCGAAAGCCACGCCCTACGTGAAAAAAACTCCACACACATCATAAATAACAAACTTGTGCTCCAGAAAGCAGCCAAAAATGATTGTCCATTAACATTCTGCAGTGTTAATGCCGACTTTTAGAAACATGAATAAATCTTTTTCATTAACGTGTGCGTGACGGAGCTTGTGAGGGCCGCTTCTCCCTCGTCCTGCAGGCGTGGGCACTTGTCTGCCAAGAGTGTTCTTTAATTTAGTGAGTCTGAACTGTCAAGAGGCATTGTGGGATACAGAGTTGAGTCTTGGTGCTTGTTGACAGTCCTCCTCAGTTGCTCTATCAAAAATGCTCTATCCAGAACGTATTGGAAAAGTATTAAATAGTAAAACAGTGCAAATTATGTAATGATATTACTCTATACATTATTTTATTATTTACTTTATTACTTTTTATCTTATTTTTCCAGAAAAAAATGATAAATGTTAGTCATGGTTTCCTGCAGTGGTTTTGTGCTACTGTACCCAAGACATTTTCGGTTATGATGTTATAACCTGCATCTTGTCGTGATAAACATAGGCCCACCCAATGAAATCAGTTTAGGGCAGTGCTATCTGCCAACCAATGGCATATGTGTGGATTATTCAGGAAACATGTTTGAAAACAGTCTTGATTGGTGATGGTACAATTACAGATTTTTAAATGTGCCAAAATCATAAAATCTTCTTAAATATAGTCTTATTGCTAGGAGTCAGAGCACTACTGATCTCTCATCAATAATTACACAGTCATACACTGAAAGGGCACTTATGGCGCTTTTCCACCGCATGGTACGACTCGGCTCGGCACGGCTTGTTACGACACGACTCAGTTCGGCTCGGTTTGTGCTTCTATTGCAGTTTAGTACCGCTTTAGAGTGGGCGGGATTATTCACGTGTCGTTATAGATGCGCCGCCTCTACTGCCGCGACATTCTAAACACGCCACAAACAAATTACTGTATTTACTGTACCTTGGTATGAATCAATCAGCTTTGTTGATTAACCTATTCGGTGGGCATAAATGTTCATGATTTAGCGTCACTATGAACTACACGCCCACGACAACACTTAAAAGACAATGTAATTATTATATAATAAACACTCACAGTATAATTAAAGTTTACATTTTAAACATTTAAAGGGTTTTTTTTTCCTTCAAAAAAAGGTCTACTTATATATATTTTAATATTTTTTTTGTGTGTGTGCTAAAATAGTGGAAACATATTTTATCTCCTGAAATCCAATTTTCACTCTCTAACTAGGGTTGCCACGGTGAGGAAATTTCCGGTAATAATAATACCTGTAAATTGCATTTAGCTTTGAAACTCTTCCATCATCGCCATTCTCTTGTCGGTCATTCTCTTGCAAGCATAAGCAGTCGACAAAAGTATGCTACAATGTTTCATCTTTTGTGGGGCTATTTCTCTCTACAAGTTTTTAGCGACAGAGTTGCATGTATCTCTAAACCACGTTCAAACGAATGCTCGTCAGTGGATTTTTCTATTTTTGTTACGATATACGGTAGCTTATAGTTATTGCGAAACAATAGGGGGAGCCACTACATTGGCGCAAAACAAATTATGATGCATGTCCCAGGCGAACAAAGCAAGCATGTTTAAAAAATATAAAGTTGTGTGAAAACTACGGTGAGGATCACGCGTTTTGTGTGCATGCGTTTGTGTAAAACCTTAAGTATACGTTAGTTCTAGTTCTTTAGGAATACCCAGTAGGCCTCACTGAGATGTAAATGAGGCCAGTCATTTTAGTGTTCCATTAGATCTCCAAGGATCCTGAAACCCCAACTGGCTTTAAATCTAAGTCGTGAAGTCCTCTAGCATCTCTCCGCTCCATCTCCTCTCATCCTGCTCTCGCTCCTCCCCGCGCCTGGCTCAGTAGAGTGCATTTTAGCACATGGGATCGATCCTCAGATCTGTAGTTAACCGTGCACTGTAATGCAAATGCAGAGCCGCATTGATCGACAGGATCTCGCCTGCACCGCTGCCGCTGTCCCCGCAAGGGCACTCCCTCGCAATCCGATAAACGTCCCGGCTACAACGACTGCTGTGCGCACTGGGTTTTCAAAGTGCCGCTTCAGCACTACGGCCAGCTGCAGGAACGCGGCAGCTAGAGAGAGAGATGTCAGGCTTTCAGAGGCATACAGGGAGGTGAGGAGACGCAGATGAAGGAGGCTGAGTGGGCGAGAGGTGTAAACTTGAGAGGAATATAAAGTAAGTTTGAAGTAATTACAGCTTAGATGGCAAAGTCTAATTTCATAGCAATTAGCTGAATGACTTATCATCAGCGCAATCTTCACAGTGGATCACTAAAAAGAAGAAGCGCCCATCTCTTAAGACACAGCGTTTAGAACGGCATCAATCAACGACAGAGATTATATCGCAACAGGGCAGGGCCTCAAAAAGTTCAGATCTCAAGATGCCAACTTATCACGCTGAGCAGAACGAGAACTGAGTTGGCCTCCTCAGAACACTTGCTTGATGTTGTAGTGTCAATACAGATAAAGCCACAAGAGCGGTTCGGCCCGTTTCAGTCGGACCAGTGCAGCGTTTACGCTGTCGATTCAGTTTAGAGACGCTGTTGAGCAAGCAGATGTGCGAAGGAATGAGGGGGCGTACACACAGGATAAAAAAATGCAGCACGTCGTCGTAAAAATTGCGCAAAATGACTGATATGCTGATAAACAGCGGGACGCGATGGAGCAGGTGAAGACTTCATGAGGGCTAAAGTGTTCAAGTGCTTAAAACATGTTGACAGCTAGCATCTTATTTACCTGCGTTTGAGCAACTGCTGTTCAACGCCTCTGTAAAAGGTTATTGACTACTTGTTGCTTTTTAAGAAACAAAAATGGAATATTTTAATTTGAAGCTCTTCAATCTATAAATGGCAAGACGGCTGATTAAAACATGAATGTAAGCCTGTCAAATGTCCCTTAAGTACTTACATTATAGCTCTTTATTACATGGCTCTCTCGAACACTTGATTACTTATTTCAGTTTGTGGTCAAATATTTTTGCATAATGGCTGCTGTACTTTATATCTGACCACTGTTCCTGCCAGCCGGCCTTCTACAGTGTGTTAGACTCATGTCTCTCTGAGACTTTTTCCTCCTCACTTAATCAAATAATTTCAACTCAAGTCAATATCTCATGTCAATATATTTATTTAGCAAGCAGATACAATATTAGTGAGATATTGTACAGTCATTACTGTAAAAATAAGACCAACTGTCTACATTACTGCATAGAGTCAGCGTTACTGGAAATGATAGATGTAATTATAAATTGATAAATTATTATTATATTTATATAAAATAGAACACACACACACACGTCTAAAATATACGTTTAAAATATAATTATATAATTAATTGGGCTATGTAATCAACAATTATAATAATATAATATAGGAAATAATTATATACTGTAATAGTGCTATCAAACGCTTCACTTACAAATATGTCACTAAAATAACTAATACCAGCTACAAGCCTGAAAGGGAAAAAGAAAAAAAAAACCTTGTAAAACACGACAAAACGGCAGGCTTTCGTCTCGTAAGTGACGACACTCAGGCCCCATTTTGTCACTTCCTCTAACCCCAGAATTCTTTAATGCATTAAAACATATTTGGTCCAATTCAAAACTATTAATCATTGAGGAAGGCCATAAATTGAAAGCAGAGCACGAGACCTACATGCACCAGAGTGGTTCCACATGTGGCCAACAACTGGAAAGCATTGCATCAAGACTGCTCGAAAAACCTCAGGCTGTTGTTAATTCACCCCCGCTGGTTACTCGCCAGTTAGCAGTGGGATATCCCAGCCTGATCAAGCAATATTATACCAGAGTCGATTTTAACCTTGGCTGTAAAGCTTTATCAGTAGCTTTCTCTATCATTGCTCTCCTAAAGGATGAAGCTGAGAACATATAACCTGCTCTTTAACTTTACAGTAGAGTTATACAAGCCCTTCCATGCAAACAGCACTGTTAAACGTTCAGATCAGAGCTCCACGGCCAGTAAAAAAGGCGGCACACATAGTAAAAACCTTACTGGAGACCTGCTAAGTTCAAACGGTGAAAAGTGGAATCAAACGTGCTGTAAAATTACATACACAGTGTATTGCAATGTAATATTGCATCGTAAACAGATAAAAAGCAAGCTAACTAAAGGAATATCAATAGATTTGGTTATATTAATGGCAACAATAAACAAAAAAACTTGAACCTCTGATACGGAGGTGAGAAGAGAGCCATCTCTGGCTCCTAATGCTCATGTCCTCTACCTCAGCTCAATTCAATTACCATTCCCCACACAAACGAGCACACGTTTTCTTCTTTTCATTCTTTCATCCCTCTTTTCTTTTTTAGCATAGACAAGGCTTATGGAAATGAGCTCTTCTCTGCCACTGAGGGTTGCCAAGCCCTGTGCCCCAGTGTAATGTCATCCCACTTAAAGACTATGTAAACAGCATTATCGGCACGTTTGCACGACGCGCCGCAAGGTCAGGGTGGGCAGGCAGGGGTGCAGGGAGAGGCATGCAGAGCAGGACAGGTGTAGTGCATGTTCTGCATCTGAAGAGTGTGTGAGACATGGCCTTCTGCAACTTTAAGAACATGTTGCATTAATGAAAAGCGCAAACAGACAAACCAAATTAAAATAAGGTTGTTTTGCTAAATACTTTTGTTCTTATTGAGGTGGGATATGGTCAGGATAAAGGCTGGTTTAAGGGGTAGGGGAACTATTATATAGAAATGAATTAGAGATGTGATACACAGCAGGCATTTTAACACACACATAAAATCATAATCATTTGTTATTTTAATTTATTAATTAATACTAAATAAAACGCACAAAAATAAATAAATAATTTAAATAATAAAATACAATAAATGAGATAAAATTGAGATTTTTTTTTCAGGATATGGCCCTGGTAATGTTTTTTTGAGATCCATAATCATCATCTCAAACTGTGCTAGCTCTGATATCTGAATATGAAATTAAACAATCCTCATCAGATCATTTGATCTATTCCATCCACATACTCTTTCTGTTTCTCATCAAAACATTTTTCTGTTTCTATTTTATTTTTCTTTCCAGCCGATGAAGCACGACCAAAAATGAGCCTCGTGAGCTACGAAAGTGCAATAACCCACGAAAAATGCAATAAACCCTTCCTCTGGATATCGTCCGATTTAATCGTATTTCTCTTTAACCCTCTTCAGTTCACAACATATCGCTAATGCCACTTCCATTCTTCTTTTTTCCCCTCCAGAAATAAAAAAAGGGGAAAATGCCTCCCCGTTTCATCCGTGTCCAGGAGCACTTGTGTGACACAATGAAAGTATTCGAGACCCCGGAGGCCCCTGCCTCGGCCCCTGACTGCCTGAATGGCTGTTGTGCTCATTAGCTGCCATGGCGACGCCCAGACCGGCGAATAGCATTTGAGCTGCGGCCCGGCACAAAAGCACCTCCAATTAAATGTCAATAATTTAACAAATGCTTTGAACTCCTCGCAGCTCCATGTTTACAGGGGCTTACAAGAACACTGGAGCGCCATTGTCTCATTATCTGCACAAGCCACAGGAGAGATAGAGGGAGGGAAAGAGAGAAAGATAGATAGAAGGAAAAATGTTAAGGGGGTGGTTGAAAGGACACACGGGGAGAGGGGTGAAGGAGAGCACTCTCTCATGTTTGGATTGGGGATATCTGGGAAATGAAGTCCATTTATGCGCTCTCCCTACAACGCCACATCCTGTCGACGCTGTTGACTTCCTCAAGTCTGCGAAGACTCAAACCGTAGCGGTGTGAGGCTGCTAATGAAATCCACAGCTTCGGTCCTGCAGGAGAGATCGAGGCTCTCGACGTGGCTTCTTTCGCAAGTTTTAGCTTGTGAAATTTCATTATAAATAGTACCTGACATCTGCCATAAATAGAAAATCAATTAACATTCATACACCTTTGTTCTAAATTACAGTGACAGCCGCCGAGCATACGAGAGATGTTTCTAAGGTGTCTTTTCAAGTCAGCAACCTGGTAATTTGACATGTTCCGCACTGGCACGCTTTCACATATTATTTTGTCAAATAGGACTATCGCGACGGCGAATTTCAAAACATCTACTTTGGAACAAAAGGTGAAGTGTGTCACTAGTATCACCAAAAAAAACGGTCAAACAACTAATCCTTTGGCAAAAATCTGACCTCCATTGTTTGGACAAACAGATGCAGTTAAACTGAGACCTATTTAAGCCACATAAAGTTCAAACCTCACTTAAAGTTGGTGACTGTGGGGAACTTTTTCTTCCTGTGCTCCGCTGATGACCCTACAATAAGCATGCGGTTCGATTCACTTTGAAACTCAGCATGTCAGAAACGCAAAGATGGTTTTCTCAGCAAACACTTCCAAAGGAATGAGACAAATGGATTAGGAAAACAACGCCCCTCCTTTCTCCTCCATCCCTCGTCCCGCTAGCAAGAAAACTCCAAGAAATCAAAAGCCTCGAGATTTCCTGACTCCCTTGCCTGGCCAAACTTTTACATCTCTGTTTACTGGGATTTTTTCCTTATTACAAAATGATTTCGGTCTCCAAACATGCACGGATTACTCAGCAAGTACGACCCGGGGTCATCCCTGAACACGAGGCCGAGGAGGAAAAGAAAAACAATGATGCGATATGAAAAGAAAATAGCGCAGAGAAAAGAGTGTATTGTTGTCTGAATGTGTTGCGCGTTGGTTCAAAGCAATTAAGTCGGTGGCCTTTTTGTTGTGCGTTTATTAAAAACAAATGAGAAAAAACGCGGTAAGGAAAGAACAACCTGAACATGTAGAGATCGAGCTAAAGGAAAAAAGAAAAGAAAGAAAAAAGATGCAGTGGCTGCACAATCCAAACATTGACCGGCCCGTGTTTTTCTTGCAAAGCCTGCTTTCAGAGAGATTTGAATTTAATTGATTCCTTTTTACACAAATACATTGTTGGAATGCCAGTAATGAAAAGGGCCATGGAGAGGTCAGCGGGACACAGCGGAGCGGGGAAGAAAGAGACCAGACAGGACAGGACAGGACAGACAGACAGATGGACAAGCAGGCAGGGGATGTTGATATAGATCTACTGTACACCTGCTACACCAATGCCTGAAACGGCCTCTCTCTTGTTTTTTCTCTATTAGAATTATAGAGGTCTTCAAAATTTGTTTGATTATTATTTATACTGTACTGTCTCTCTAGGTTTCCATCAACCTATTTTGGAACACATACATGGAAATGGCAAGACACGCATAAAAAAGCAGAAATGTCAGTGAACAGACCTCATTTACAGCTTCTTTATTGTGCTTTGGTCATTCTGAAATGCCTGTTTGTCAAAGTCTATCATCAAAGTATTTCTGTCTATTTTTACTCTCTTACACGACCTCCGAAATTACCTCATTTATTGTGTTACATCTGCTCTTTCTGAGGCGCAAGTCATTAATTATATATAAAAATTAATTTAAAAAGTAGTCTTCTGAGAGGCATTTAGTTCCAGTTTACCAGGAAGTGACGATTTTGTTCTCATTTGAACAACATTTTTATGCGCATTTTGGAATATTGCAAAAAAAAAAACGCTGGATGGAAATGCCAAGATGCGCATAAAATTCGATATTACTGTAATAAGTTAAATTCGCAACTTTGCAGGTAAACATACTGTAGCTACTTTGGTGAAGTTTTGATTAAACGACCGAATAAAATGCTATTTTGCGCATCTAAAAAAAATAGCAACAACAACAGAGCTGATGTTGTCATTATGCACTTGATTTTCTTCAAATGAAAAGCAAGACTCACAGGCATTTTCCAATGCTCCAAGTAGCTTGGAAACATGTCCACCTGTGTGCCTCATATCAATGACAATTGCCCTGTCCTCTGGGGCACGTCACTGTTTTGTATGTGTCCCACCCTATTATAGCCCAAGGACATCAGCACGGCCCCTCTGTAACTTAACACCTATGTAAAATAATACTACATGTATTATTCATACTAACATGATGGAGCAGTTGAAAACAGCCCAGAAGACAGGCACCTATGAAAATGATGACCAAACACAGAAAGAGTCGTGAATTATTGAGGCGGCCATCAGCTGCGTTTTACCAGCGTAAAGGGATGCTGAATAAGCCGCTGACTGGAAACCCATAATGCCTTGCAATGTTTTTAAAAGGTTGGAACCAAACTGTGTGGTATTCGCTTTATCAGTGAAGAGAAAGCTGAAATTTGATTTCGTATGGTAAAAGCTACCCATAAAGTTAAACCCTTTTGGAAAAGTAGCTAGCTGCACATAAAAGTTACAAAAAAGAATCAACTACAGTGAAAGTTGGGGGTGTTACTTTTAAAAGTGACGCATTACAATATTGCGCTACTCCCTAATTACGTTACCATGTTACTTTTTATGGAAAGTAATGTGTTATGTTACTTTTGCGTTACTTTTTAAATACGGGCAGATTTTTTGGAAAAGTAGCTTGTTTTATTACTCTAAAATTAAAAAGTAATGCATTACTTTACTAGTTATATTACTTAATATAACTAGTGCATAATGTTAATATAACATTACTTAATATTACTAGTTATATTACTTAATATTACTTAATATTATTAAATGACTCACGTTGACAAATGACAAATTATTTACTGTACAGCATTTATAGCTACATGATAAACAACAGCATTTGTAACTATATATACTTTATTTGTATTAATATAAAAAAATAACATGTGGAAAAAGTCATAAAAAGTCATTTATGAGTGATGACTTGAATCACTGAAACTTTTTTAATATTATTATTTTTGGAGAAAATTCATTTAGATGTGCCATCTGACCAAACGGCATCTTCAAACTCAAACATTGTCAAAAATCCTCAACTGTACTGTAAATAGAACTTTCTAGCAATTTGTTAGTATGAGATTTACCGAAAAACAGTAATGGAGCAGGTTTTTTTTTTTTTGGTGAATTTTTGCATTCTATATAATAAACGGATGCTTAAAAACAACTAACAAATTACTTCATCCAAATATTATTATTGTAATAATTTACTCACCATGTTCAGAGCCTGTATGCAAATTGTTTAGTTTTTTTTCAGTTCAACACAAAATAAGGCATTCTGAAGAATTTTGGTAACCAAAAAGTTGCTGGGAGCCAATGACTTGCATAATATTTGGAAGAAAGCAGCTACCAGCAACTTTTCTTCTCACATTCTTTAAAATATCTTCTTTTGAGAACAGAAAGAAAGTCATAAACAATGACAAAAAAATAAAATAATTTGGGGAAAGGAGAAGTATTTCAGCATAGAAAAAATATATCACCTCTGAGTTTCCTGTGCATTTAGCACATTTTAACATGCAACAAAAGAGAACATATTCTGTGCTGTAATCTGGTCTGTTCCTAATGCAGTCCAGAAATGGCTCCGTAAGACGGTCAAATTCCATTATTTTAATCTAATATCAACAGAGCCAGCCATATAAACATCCTTTTGTAACTATACTGCCACTGCTGGGATAACAGACTTTTTTCCCAGCCCATTTCCCTCAGCTCTGGGCGATTTGAACACAAGGGTGGACCTTTGGGTGGAATTTACAGCTACGTGGCTATGGTGAGCCCCACAAAGGCTACTGATGTCACACCTTTCTACGCAACCCTTCAGAAATGGCCGTGTGAGTCTAAACACCAAAACTACAGGCCTTGTTCTCAAAATAAAAGCATCACATGTAAATATTAATGGGGATGAAAGTTAAAAAGAATCTTTTTGTGTGTGTATGTTAATACACTAGTCAGATGGTCGTAGAGCGGAGGATGACTAAACGAATAAATAAACAAATACAAGACTGTATTGTTTTTGCTGAAAGTTTATCCAGCGTGGCCGGAATTAATGCCGTCCACAAAAGAGTCCCGACAGGCAGAGCATGAAATGGGAATGGTGGGGTGTGGGAAAAGAGACGAGCGAAAGAGAGGCTCCCATCTATTGTTTTCATTGTCTGGGATCAGAAGCTGGAATGAGAGCCGAGAATAGGGGGGTAGAGCGAGAGAGAAAGGAGAAACACTCAGAATCCACATAAACGCTCTTGACACGGAGTGCAAAGATGAATTACAGGTATCCATTTAGCCTAAACAGCTGGGGTGGGGGTGGGGGTGGGGGGAGGGCAATAGAGGAAGTAGTACAGAGAAAAAGAGAGAGATAGAAGGGCACGACAGCAGTTTTTTTAACATCCCTCTGTATGATTCCTGCTTGCCTCAATCAGCTCTGCGAGAATCAGTTCACGGGCCTGGAAAGAGGATGTGAATCTTACTAGCAAACAAACAAGAACTCGTATGCATAAGAGGAACCGTTCAAAGAAACATCTATAAATCACAGACCAGGTATCACACGGTCAGATTAGCCCATAACAGGTCTGCTTGGTTCCAGGCAACATTATCGAACAGAAATTGCACACAGAGGCTCAGCGCAAGTCAACATAAACCCACAGTCCTTGACTATCCAAGAGCATCAACTTTCAACATTGGTGCAATCTTCTACAATAGTTCCAGTGCAGGTTCCTGGACTGGTTCCCATTGTCAAATCATTTCAACCCCAAGGTTTTCTGGGAGTTCTGTTTTACTGATCTGGAACTAGGAACCTGGATTGTGGATTGCAGGGGAGGAAAAAAAGTGTTACCACTAGGTGAAGTTATTCAAAAAAACAACAACAGGAGTTTAGTTTGGCCTTCTACAGTAAGTGGTGGTTCTTATGTGGTCTTCTACGGAGATCCAAGCGAATGCTCACAAAAAAGGGAAACCCTAGACAGCTGCTAACCTTCGCAATTCCCGTCGGTCGCTTTTGGGGCATTTTAAGACTAACTTCTCCGATTGACTCCACACAAGGAAGAAAAAGTGAATTATTAAATTTTACAGCTCATTACTTGAACAAAAGAGGAACCGACTCTGGAGGGGAAGAGGATTAGTGGTGAAATGAAGCCGGTGATATGTAGTGGGGGCCATTATCTTGCCCAGTTATCTGGATGGCGCGATAAGTAAATAACCATTGCGGGAGTAACCCCCGGGGATGTAGAATCAAAAAGTGCTCTGATTAGCATAATCTCTCTTGTCTTTCACAGAAGTCCCACTCTCCCCCTCTCACACGTTCGGGGAAACTATGTTGTTTCGTAGAAAACTCTGTCAGGCGGAGATAGAAGTCGGCGTACTGTTTATGCAAGCTTATATAAGCAGAACTAACCGATATCTGCAAATATCAAAGAGGTATCTCTCGTATCGCTTTCAATTTGCGCCACTTTCCTTTT
This sequence comes from Enteromius afrohamiltoni, assembly GCA_034779775.1. Classification (NCBI taxonomy): domain Eukaryota; kingdom Metazoa; phylum Chordata; class Actinopteri; order Cypriniformes; family Cyprinidae; genus Enteromius; species Enteromius afrohamiltoni. The sequence goes on along the minus strand of JAUYWG010000059.1, from coordinate 9,667,455 downwards.
TAATTAGTAGGATCTTCGGTGGAGGAGATAACGCGGAGTAGTCGGTCACAAGCTTTACGGTTCAAATTTAAGCTGGAAAAGGATCCCCTCGATGCCCCTACAGCTTGGCCTACAGTGAAATGCACCTTGGAGTCACATAGCCAGAGGTTCTCAAACCTCTGCTAAGGGATCACGAGTGCTGAGGAAAACATAAATGACCTCAGACTTTCACGACCGCCTTCACTCTATATATAAATTTCAAAACGGAGTGCTGGAAAGGAGAAAAGGTTAGACAGGAAAAGGGTGAACACGTTGCGTTTCCTGCACCGGGCCTCAATCAGAGAGAATGGACAGATTAGTGAATTGATTCTGCAGCCATGTTTACTCAAGAGCCCAGAAATTTCCCTTCCCTCGCACCATGCTCTTATCTATATTATTCCAGTTTGTTTTTAACAAACAGCAGACTCGTAATAACCGCAGGGGCCCCTGCTTGCTTTACGTTTGTGAATAAATGGCCATAAAGCATTTAATTTCAGACTTTTTAACAGTCCGTAATAAATATTTTCAGATAATAACTGAAGGTGAAGTTGGCTTTATGGCACTGTAAATTAGCTCCCAGTTTTATCAGCATATTCGCAAGCTGTTTAACTAGCACACAGATGTCATAATAACGTCCTGAAGAATAACCTTGTTGTTCCAGCGATTGCGCCGTAGTCCTATTACCCAGGGAGCTGTTACGCGCACACGCGCTCACCTTCCTCTCGTGAATCTTTAACTGTTTTGTGAGCGGCATGCACAGAGGACAGACGAATTGCCCCAGGCGTGACTGTCACACCAGCCATTATTCTCCCGTTGACTTCCATTCTCTCTCAGGCCTTCAGTTGCAGAGGTTTTCCCTCGTAATTCACCCACATTAGCCCTCCTAACTACAACCCCCCCCTCCCTCGCCCAAATAAAAGAAGAATGAATGCACACCAATGGGGCGGCTATTCGGACAGACAATATTCTCATGCATACCGCCCCGCCGTTTTTTGTGTTGCATACTTGGGTCCAGTCAGTGAGAATGCCAGTAGTCCGCCAGCATCGGGGGGGCTTAGTTAAGACTTCACATGTCTATGATTAATGAAAATAAAATGCAATGGGGAGCGAGTCGCCACCCCCGTTCGCCCCCAGAAGGCTTAGGTTTGTGTGGAAGCAGCGGCGTGATAATTACTGATAAATCCGAGGTCTCAATGAAGCGCACTTTCCCTAATCTCACTGGAAACATCACAAAAGGTCCGGCTCTCTCGCTCTGACACTTGACAGTGCTGGTCTTTGCTCTAATTTCTGTTGGCCTGCGGCAGGCAGACAGCGTCCATTGTCAGAAGCCACTCAGTGGCGAAAAGAATCGGGCCACATTTTTGGCCTGGCTAATTCCTATTGTGCGGCCAGCACACGATGACCTATGTCCATGTCCTTTTCAGAATATGTAGTCAAACGTTGTCTCATTTATCTTGAGATGTTGCTCTTTACAAACCCTGCACTTGTCGGGTTTTGCGGTGCTGTACAACAGGGTAGGATGGTGGTTTTGTACGGAAGTGCTTTATAAAATAAAGGTGAGTTGAGGGGTTAACTATCATAACTAGCAAAACTACCCTGAACGTTCCACTTATAATATAGACCCCTTTAAGAAAACTGTGACTGCGTGAAAAATAGGTGGCATAAATTCAGTGCTATTTTTTTTAGACCAAGGCTGCTGTTTACACTTGCGCGCACACACACTGACACTCTTAAATCCCCAGGTTGTGTATATGCATGGGGAAGGTGGGGAGTGTCGCGCTGGTCAACATTTCTGGAGGATTATTTGATTAATGCTGAGGGCTGCAGTGTGTTTAGACAGGGTCACGACCCCTGGGCATCCATTTAATCAAATCTCTCTTTTTCTCAGTTCACCCAGAGGAGGTCAAAACTAATACAGCCTCCCCTGTCTCCCTTTTTTCTCCCTCTCACTCTCTCTCTTTCTGTGTAATACTTGTAGCAGGCTTCAAATGCATGAATGAGGTGTGCGTGTGTCTGGGTCTGACCGAGAGGCCAGGAGCATAAGGAAAACTATGCACTTACTAAAGTGTTTAGAGTGTATATGTATTTGCTTATTTTTTATGTGTGTGTGTGTGTGTGTGTACGTATATATATATATATAGTGTTAAGGTAGATTTTAAATAAGGAATACTTCAGTATGTTCAGTCTACAATATGCACATTATTATTCCACTGTCAAATATGATAAAATATAAAACAAAACATTTTCTGATAAAAAAATCTGCTTTAGAGCTAGATAAACATACTATATATAATATTAAAAATTACATAATTCATGAGTTGACTAAAATTCTGCTTCAAGTATATTTATCTTGTTTGATATTTAGAAAATGTTACTGGAAAATAACCCCAAAAATGCCTTTTGCAATGTATATATATTTAAACATTGTTGTGTGACGGGCAGTGTGAGCATTGTGTTTTTTTTGTGTGTGTGAGAACAAAGTTTGTCCGTTTATGCATGAGCCTCTCTTTGTTTATCCACTGTTAAGTAATTATTTTGTGGCACAGCCCACTATCAGCACCCCCCCCTGCCTCGTACCCGGCCACCAGGGAGACCCTGACCTCCGGAGAGAGCAGAAGCCCTTATTCAGCGCGATATTACTTAGTCCTTTATTCCTCCACTCCAATAGTGACACTTCAGCGCAAAACCGCCTTTCTTCTTCCACTCCGCTCACCTCTTTGAATACATTAGCCCCCGAGAAAAATACACGCTAACAATCCTTTGTTAATGATATGCTTATTTACCTGCTGCTGTCTGAAGTCGGCACCACACATCCACGCTCACCTTACTGCCACTCGCTGCTGATGTCATCATAATTTTTAAGCAATACTGCAATATTAACATTTCCCCTGACTTTCTCCTCTATGAGTTCCGCTTTCCTTTTTTTCCCCCCACTTTGAACAAGCCAATTACCCTGCTGGCCTGAGCCAATTACACAGTATTTGTTCAGGAGTTTTCAATAATACTCTCTCTGTCTCTCTCTCTCTGTGTCTCTCTCACTCGAAAGGTTTTCAAAAGGTTTGAGCTGTAATTGCCAACCATTGATCAGCATAAACTACAGGCTAAATGAAGGGTATTCGTGTAAGGAGGGGAGGGGGGGTGTTGACATGACGCAGGTCTCTATGGTAATGGCGTCAGCATAAAATTGAAATAATTGCCTTGTTTGAATTACATGCATGTTGTAGTCTTTGCTCTTAATTAAATCTTTACACCGACGTTATGAACATAAATCTTTAAAAGCTGCAATTTAATAGCATCTGCGAAAAGCTACTAGACGTCTAGTATGCATCTCAGCATTTAAGTGTTTGTATAAAAACTTTTATGAAACTAATTGCGGGAGGATAGTTTCGTATTCATTTTAAAACGTCTTCCAATTTGGTCTGTTCACAAAGATATCGCAGCTCTTCCAAACACTTGGGATATAGCACACGGCCTCCGTTCGCTTTCACTGGATGGAAAAGTGCGACGGGAACATTCTTCAAAACTTCTCATTTCGTGTTCTACAGATAGACAAGCATCCAGACAGGTTTCAAACCAAACGTATAGTGAAAAAAAAAAGCTGTGGGGAAGTCATACCAGTAAAAGATCTGTGAAAGCATGTTTGTGTACGGGATACACACACACAAGGGGAATAAGAGAGATGTCCAGGCTGCTTGACTACATTTATTAAGGGTGCAGGTGCAAGTCTGTCTCACTTTCAATCTCACACACACACACGGCTCCATTCACACCGACCCGCACAGCCCTGGGGTACGGCGGGTCACGGCTATGAGTGACATGGCTGAGACTGAGGGACGCACACACACTTGTGTCCTGACTCCAGATTAAATTCCTTTAAACGTGGGAGGTGGACTATACACATGACCCTTATTTAATTAAAAATCACAGGAGTGGCCCAAAAGACAGAATCTTTCATTTTGTGCACGCAGTACAGCAACAAGAAACAAATTCTTGCTCTCCTCTATTCGAAAAACACACTTAAACCTATATAGAAATGCTCGGTGTGAATGACATATTTTCATATATTCCTAATAGTAAACTATTTCATAAAAATTCATTGAAATAAAACAAAGAATTAAAATAACATTTGCTAGCAAAAATGAAACCTTTTCTGTACAGTCCCCCAAATATCTGTGCTTTTTTTGTTTTTAATAGGTCAGCTAAATTTAAATACATTTAATGATAAAAACAAAAAGTCTAAATGAATGCCATGTGGTTTAGTTTCTAGCAACAAGCCCCTGAGAAATGCTTAACATATAGCCATTTATGTTTGAAGTTAGATTTATGAAACTGATATCGCTCAATAGATATTGCATAACAAGTCATAAGTCATTTTTTATGACTAAATATAATGTATAAAGTATGACTTATTTGCACAACAGGCAAAGTTTAAACGAACCTAATCCTAATACTTTAAAACTGACTTCCAAAGCCTTCGATTACGTTTTCTTTTTTAATTGAATTATTTCCTCCATCGTTGTCGTGAGCCATCACCAAAACCCGCCGCAACAACGATCTAAACCTCAAATGACAGATAGCTGTTTGTTTTTCATGCTGTTCTGCAGCACTTTAATCACTTTTTCCGAGTCCTGCATTTGTACCTCCCAAGCAGACAGGACGGGACAATTAATTAACTTTTATAACATTGAAACGAATAACAGGATGTTTTCAAACGCAGTGCTGTTGGAGCAAAGAAAGGCTATTGTTTGAGAGCGCAATTGTTCAGCCACCGAACACAGATGACAAGAAATAGGTAGATTTAAGCCAGAGAGAACGAATGCATCTAGCGAGTTCTTCTTTTTCCTCAGATCGATCCGAGACAAAGCTTTGGGAAGGAACCGGGCTAATTTAGGTCCCTTAAGACAATTAAACATTCAGCTGGACCGCATCTCATACGGCCTTCTAATCAATTGTGTTAATGCAACTTTAGAAAGCCGAAAAGTGCATTTAAAACCAAAGAAAGGGGCATTATTGCTGAAATAAAAATGATTTAAATGAATACATCGATCTCAGTTTTGAGAGTTCCGAACAAACCACGTGCCAAGAAAAGCCATTTTAACCTCTGAACCCAACCTTGAAAAGAGGAGAAAAAGGACTCGCTCTCGCACACGCCATCAACAATCGGTCATATTCTCTCATCCATACTTCAAACAAGATGCATTAATTCCCTAATTGAGTCGCCCTCTCCATCCAAGCGTCGCCGCTTCTTCTCCACGCTTCATTCTCTCCTTCGTTTTCCTGCTTCGTTTTAATAAACTTCTTGTTGGGGCTGCCACGGCACACACAGATAGACAGTGTGATTTGGTGGCGTTGTTTAATTTGATTTGCTGTAATTAATTTGCCCCGTGCGCCGAGACACTCGGAGGCGTGCGTGTTTGCGGCGGCTGCGCGCGTATGTGTGCTTGCGCACGACCCGATAGCGGAGTGCATGAAATAAATCATTTCTGTCAGAGCCTACCACTCACTTTAATTAAAAGCATGCCGCTCTATAGAAGACAATTACGCCGGCGATTGTGACAAAGAGGTGTATTAAGCCGGACCAAATGTCATGGCGTGCATTATCTGCTGCAGGAGGCCTGGGGGAAGAAATGCGATGCAGCACCTGTTACTAAAAAAAGGAGCGCTGTTCGCGGCCCTCTCAGGAGCGAGCGTGTGTGTGAAGTGGACATTTCTCTTAACCCCTATCAATGGCACATTTTTCAGGCTGTGACATCGTGACCTTCCAGTGTCTCTTTCTGCATTCCTTACTGCGAGCGGCTCTAGCCGCTTGTTTCCAAAGGTGCCAGATCGGATGTCTGTGATGTGTGAGTCTGCTTCTATGGACTTACCTGAACGTGAGGAACCCGGGAACATACAGGACGCCACATGTGGAGAAAGAGAGAGAAACGGGAAGATGAGAACGCAGACAGTCCAAATATAATGCATCAATGTATTTTGTCAAAAGTGAATGTCCCGGAGGACAGGTTTTGTCATTGGTTTAATAGCAAGACGTTCCACATCAGAAAAAGGTTATTTTGATTTTACTGCGAAAGCATAGTTTTTTTTTATCAATTAGACATTTATTATGTCTCTAAAGTTCAAAAATCTCATGCCCTCTTTTTAGTCAGCACAAAATGACCATATAACTTCTGGAAAGTGTAGAAATTCATTTTTTTATCCCTTTGGCATTATATATGCAAAAAAGAAAAGAAAGAGACGTATTTTTTAAGAAAGTTAAAATATAAAGAATAAAGTATAAAATTTAGATAGATATAAATTATATATATATATATATATATATATATATATATTAGTGCTGTCAAAAAATGACTCGCGATTAATCACATTCACAATAACTTTTTTCAAATCTTTTTTTAATTATTCATATTTATTATGCACATAAAAATACACACACGCATGCGTATATTTAAAAAAGATTTTCATGCAAAACTGCTTACATGTATATTCATTTAATTGATGTTATTTATAAACAGATTTAATAATATATTTAAACTAGTGCTGTCAAATGATTAATCGCATGCGAAATAAAAGTTTTCCTTTACATAGTATATTTGTATGTGCTGTGTATATTTATTAAGTATATAAAAATACAAACACATGCATGTATATATTCAATGAAAATATGTTATGTTTACATATTAAATATATTTAGATATAATTTCAAATATAAGAAAATAAATATATAATTGC
>JAUYWG010000059.1:9627596-9660608 GCA_034779775.1 Enteromius afrohamiltoni | reverse complement strand
TCAACACATATATTATGTAAAGAAAAACCTTTATTTTGGATGCGATTAATCGCGATTAATCATTTGACAGCACTAATTTAAACATACATTTTTTCTTAAATATATGATGTTTTATTTTGAATGCATTTGAAAGCACTAATATATATATATATATAGAATATGTGTATGTGTTTATTTTTGTTTTTTCCTCTCACTGTCCACTTTGCACCACTCAGATGTCCTTTCGAAAATAAACAAATCTAACCGTGGTAAAACCGCTGTCACTCTCATCCTTTTACTCTATCAACAGTTTATGCAACTTTACGGTGCCGAGCTGGACCGGTAATTACATTTTAAGCTAGTGACAATGTACTGACTTTATAATGACATCATTTCACATTAATATTTAAGCATAGCTTTGTGGCGAATGTGAAAACGCTCGTTGTCATAACCTTATAATAATCAGTTTACCAAGCGCAAACTGTAATCTGCTTGGCAACTGCCCTCACCGAGCGACTTTATTTGAAAGCCGAATCTTTCTGAACTCGTCTCGAGATGACGTGAAAACTTTCTGCGCGCCCCTAAAATAATTCATGAGCACTTTTTGAGTGACAAGCTCACAATGCTCTATAGGAAATTAATCTCATAACTTGTTCAGCGTTTTGACAACGCTGTTGCCTAACAGCTCAGATTAAGGGAGACACCATCCAATTATGTGTCAGTGTTAGCAGGCAAATAATAGCACTCATCATTTTGAGAACTATTGTTGAGGAAGAAATGCCGAACAATGCTAAGGACTACATTTTGGACGGAAACGGCACTGAAGCGAGAGGCTCTTGACAGGAGAGGCGTGAAACTGCTACATCTGTGACAGGAATTTTGCCGAAGTTCTTTTAACGGTAGCGTTCGCATTTTGCTTCGTCGAGAACAATTGTAGCCCACGGACCGTAGAGGTACGGTAATCAAACAGTACCGACTTTCTCTTTTTCTTCCCAGTCTCGGAATGGCGGGCGGAGCAACTACCTGCCAGTCAGTCGACGGAGAATGCGTATCGCGGCCTGACGTTATAATTAAACTATCCTGTAAGACATTCACAGACCTGCTGACAAGCACGTTCGCATTATGACAAAGTGGTCAGATGTTTGAGACTTATTCGTAAAGCTGCTATTAGGGAGGACCTGACAAGTCGAGCGAGAAACACACACACACACACACACACAAAAGCGATTTGTGGGCGTACTGGGCGGCATGAGCTTGCTGTGGCATGAAATATTTCAATGCTGCGTTAAAAAGTTGAAAACAGGCTTCAAAATTTTTGACTTCATGTATTGTCTGTTAAGTGTGTTTAAATTACAGTGGTTTCAAATTGTAACTTTAACAGACATAAATAGGGAAAATAACAAAAGTTAATCCCAAACTACTGTACCACTTCAAGCTGTTCTTTCGCATTCTGTTAAATTCCCATTATTCTAACTCTTACGATCCATCATCCTATAGCCAACTCTATCATCCATCAAAAACTACATTTGCATTTTAGTACTCCGGGCCCCTGGCTACAGAGTCCATCTCTTACACACTGTCCCCCTGAGGCCCCCTTGGGCCCCTCCGGCCTGGCGACAGCAGATGAAATGAGGGAAAAGGAGATTCTATTACAGATGACAAAAGAGCAAAGACCCGACCTCCGGTGAGCTCTATTATTTAACATACATTATAACCCAGATCCTGATTTGTCAAAGAAGACGGAAGATATTTGCGACTGCTTGGAGCGGTGACCTGAAAAATGTACGTTTGGACATGCACAAAACTTTTGGTGTTTGTTCACTTGGACTGCTTCCCCAAAGTTGAGCTTTGAGCTAGAACTAGAACTAGAACTAGAGAACTAGAACTAGAACTAGAGCTCAATTTCTGCACTACAAAAAAGGTTGTCATGAATATATATAAAATGCGCTGCAAACAAATAATATATAATATATATTTTAATCACTTTTTTTCCCCAGACTTCTTCCAGACACTTTGTTAAGTCATTGCAGGACCCAACGTGCCAACTGTGACGGTTTAGTTTTAATTAAAAAAAAAATGAAACCACTACATTTTCTATTTCCAGTATGTGCCCTCTATTTAGTGTCTAAATTGGTGTGAGGCCATTAAAGGAATAGTTCACCCAAAAATGAAAAATTATTTTCTCACCCTCAAGTAGCTCCAAACCTGTATGACACAAAGGAAGGTTGGTGACCATGCCCCCCCCCCCCACAGTATTTTTTATTCCTCCTATGGAAGTCAATGGTGACCAAAAACAGCCTGGTCACAAACTTTCTTCAAAATATCTTGGCAGATATTTGAGTTTGGCAGAACAAAAAAATTCATACAGATTTGGAACTACTATGTAAATGTAAATGATGACAGAATTTTCCTTTTTGGGCGAACTATTCCTTTAAAACAACATGCATGGTTTTAGCTTTGCATGTCTCACTGCAGTAAAAGTGCAAAAATTACTGCACAGTGATGCAACTTTCCAATAACGTTTCAAGACCCATGTACAGAGACATTCACACTCTGCGTAAAAAAACAAAAAGGAAGCATTAAATGGTCATTTCCCCACACATGCCCTCAATACAGTTGAATGCATATGAAGTTATGAAAAACGGCTTGCAATATTAAAAAAAAAAATGTTTTACATTCTCAGAAAAAAAATGTGCAAAAGCTGTCACCTTGGTGATACTGTACATTTTATGTACACTTTAAGAAATATGTACCTTTAAGGTGCCAATATGGATCAATATGGACAGCTTTTTTGGGGGGAGGGGGGGTTCTCTATTGCACGTCACACTGCAGATCATGTCAACTCTTCCAATGCAGCTTGAATTTCTCTTCTCCATGTCACAAAAAAAGCATATCACGAAACATACCAAACAGTAATAACAGCTCAAGACCACCAACCACACATGCGTGAACACAGTCACATTCTGCTTTCAGTTTTACAAAAAGGAAGCATTAATCGGTCAATTTCCTGTACGTGACCGTCTCCCCTTCTACCTGCACATATCTGACCACTCCCTGAACTGTGACCATAGGGCAGAGAGGAAAAGAGAAAGGAGATAGATAGCACGCCAGCGAGAAGGAGAGAGAGAGTTACTGCGGCTCTTTCAAAGGTGAACTCTATCTGCGCTGCTGCTATAGTGAGCAGAGGCGGGTAATAAAGAATGCCGGGCCTGACAAGGAAGGTCTGGGCGCAGGTGTTAAATCAGGCAGTACGGAGGGCAGCCGTATGCGCAGGCTGATTTATGGGCCCTTCCAACCCGTGTGTTTTAAACGTGACCTTGCGTATACACTAACCCTGACCTGCTTCTTCACCGGCCCATTTTACCATGCGCTTCTGCTCAAATACACACGCTTTCATTCCCATGCAGTGCTGTGCATAGGGATGTGTCAGCGTGTGATGCCACCTATGTATATGTTTATGACTCTGGTGTCCTTCAGATGCTCAGGCGCTTGAGTTGGACGAAAAGGCGTGAGATGAACATGTGCATGCATTTACATGCACTGTGTCTTCATGCATTAGTTCTGAGGATCTGATTCAAATGCAGGTTGATGCATCACAGAGTGTTTGTGATGTCTTGATAAAAGTGTATGTCCAAGACATTTTAGACTGATTCACATCATCTTTAAGAATGTGAATCATCTAAATGATGATTCATTCATCGCATCTAAACACGTAAATCGGCTAAAATTCATCCAAGAGATTTTAGATGATTCACATGACTCGACGCATCTAAAATGTATGTATTTCAGTATGATATTTCAGATTGATTCATATTACTTGATGCATCTGTATGTCTTTGTGACATGCTGATGAATGCATATTAGCGGAAGATATTTTAGACCGATTCATGTTATTTTATGGTGTTTTTAACACAGTACAAATGCATTTGGATGCACGCAAGAGATTTAGCTTTACTTGACGCATCTTGAGTTTTTGCGAAGTGTGCAAAATATTTCAGACTGATTCAAGGTACTTAGTGTATGTGACATGCTGATGCATGTTCGAGGTAGACATTTCAGACCGATTCATAGTGCTTTTTGAATTACCAGATGTTCGTGACATTCGATAAAAATGTGCATGCAAGTGTGTTTTTGTGATGTACTGAAAAAAAATGTAAGCCATTTTAGACTGATTCACATTACTTTTTGTATCACTGGATTTTTGCAACATGAACTATAAAAAATGCATGCGTTTGCATTAATTTCAGATGATTTGCTCAACTTGATTACTCTGGGTGTTTGTGATGTGCTGAGATCACTTGATGCATTTCTGAATTTATGTGACATGCTGAAAAAGGCATGTTTGTGTACATTTCAAAGCAATTTTGAAAAACCAAAAGTCTGTGCTTGCATGAGACTTTTCAGGCAGATTCACTTTGATGTGACATGCTGAGAAATGCAAGTACGCATTTCATACAATCCGGACTGATTCATATTACTTGAAGCATCTCTGGGTGTTTGCAAAATGCTGGAAAACATGTGCTTATCCAAACACCATTACATGCAGATTCACATTAGTTGATGCACAGCTCAAAAAAATGCATCTTTGTATAAGACAATTCAAAGTGATTTAGTTGATGCATCTCTGGGGCCTGGTGATATTGAAAAAGAAAATGCATTTGTTAATGCTTTTTTGTGCCATTCAACACTCTGGAGAAAAAAATGTAGATGCATAAAGCATTTTTAACTGATTAACATTACTTGCCGAGTCTCTGAATGTTTGTGATGCAGTGAAAAAGTGCATGTGTTTCTGCAGCAAGCTTGCGTAGTCTGGTGTCTCCCACATTGCTGACTTGGACACAGAGATAACCGTTTGTACGCCAGATCAGATAAAGTTAACACCAGATAACTCCACTTCATATGTTTCGCTGTACAGCTGTACCAAACGCATCAGTCCTCCTTTAGAGTTATTAAACTCTGAGCTGTGTCTATTCAGAGAGCTCTCCTCGTCCAAACCGCTCGACACACTCTGAATATCAAAGAGGCACCGTACACCCAGCGCAGGGGCGACTGAAGGAAACTTTGAGGGGAAAATTAATGAGCTGAAATGGTTACGAGAGATATTAGCACGGCCGTGCGAGCATCCCGGTATACGCATTTGCCAAAAACTTGCACACTCGCACACACACACTCACGCTTTCCCATGTGTAGCCGGTGTGTGTTATGAGCTGCATGGAGCTCGTAAAAGGTGGATCGTGCCTGCGGTTGGGTTTTTGGGCTGGGTTTTACGGCAGGTAAGGGTGTGCAAACAGCCCTCCTCTGATTCGCAGTGTGTGCCCATGCCAGCATGCCTGGTGCCAGTCTGGCGAATTACTGGCGTTGAGGATACCTCTTTCCTTCTTTTTAAAAAAAGAAAAGTGTGGCTCATTCTGTACCACCATAAACTCCTGCCAGAGTTGAGCCAGAAGCTTACACGTTATGCTATTCCAACAAGCAGACAAGTATTTTAAAACAGCTCTAATGCACTGACATGAAAGTTTCAAGTTATCCTGAAGGCCTTTGTTGACCCTGGAACAACATTTTAATGCAAACATTTAGCCTTGACCATGTCTCTACAGTACATCTAAACCTACCCTTACCCATGAGTAACGCCTAAGATTTAATGATAGATGACTGACACTGATGTACAAGCACCAAACACTGATTATAAGCCTAAACTTCACAAATACTTGAAATTGTTCCTTCGAAACTGATTGGTTAATCACAATGTTGACCCAAAGAAGTTGACCCAGGGACATGTTGCACTTGGTAAAATCAGGACAATGGCCCTCTAGGAACAACCCTGTTCAGACCCTTTAGAAAACTGACCTGAACTTGACATTTTAAACTCGTGACTCAAAATAATTTTTTCTTGCTACTGTGTTTTTATCTTATCTGCAGAGAGATATATCACATGATAGGCTTTGTGGTGAACGCGGTATGTTTTGTGCAATTTATGAAATGTATTGCACAGTGAATTTACTGGCTTTGCAAATACATTTAACTGAATCGAACAGGTGACGGCATATTTCAAAAATCAAGTTAAAGCAAGCCTGTCTTGCCCCTATCCCATGACGTCACAACTGAATGCATCCATTTCCAGTGTTTTTTGCTGAGGCCAAATGAGGAGAGATGGTGTGTCATAAACACTAATGATGATGCAATTCAATCATGAGTCATTTATTGATTGGACTGATGGATTTATACGTGGCTGGTGGGCGTCCAATCAATGGACCTGAGGCTCTTCTTAAATGGATGGAGGTTAACACAGCCCTATTACCTGCCGCTTGATTCCAGTGTGTTTTTATTACATGCAAAGCCATCATTCACACACAAAACGCGTCTGGAGATACGTTCTCTCGATGCTCTCTCTCACACACACACCATTATCACCTTTAACATTCCTAACCACACGTCACACCAGCTGCGTCGTCCCAATGACAGTATCAGCCCGAGCTTTCAACGGCCCCGCCAGCAAATAATTAAAGACCATTATTTACCTTCCGCGAGATGAACAGCTATCTCGCGCCTTTCCGTATTCCACCTATCCTCCCCCACTTTCTCTCTCATTCTCTTTCTCTCTTATTCCGGTCTCCCCCCGCAGTGACACGTTCATGTCAGCGCCAATAAATCATCCCAATTTGTTCCTTCTCCGCCAAACATGAGCTTTAATCTTCATTTACGACTTACAAAAAGGTCTGTTTGTCTGAATCCTCCGATAAAACACTTAAGTAACATGTTTTTTCTAGCGATTGTCATTTGGACGTACCGCATATATTTTTCAGCCAAACGTGGAATATGATAAGAGAATAAAGCGTGAAGATTATGCAGGGGACAGATGTCAAAACGTGGTGAATACAAAGTGGGGTGTTCTTGTAACACTCGAACAGAAAATGAAGCTCCATTCGTAGACTTCTCAGTTAAAAAAAAAAATGAGAATATACAGGCCATCAAAATCAGATAAACTGGTGTCATTACTGTACATTTAAACTTACTTATGAAGCATGATTGTTAATGGCTGACTACAGAATCCTGTGACCTTTAGCCCCCGAAGCCATTCCACTGAATCTTTTGTGCTTTCCGTTAACCTTCAGTTAACAAGCTAACATCTCCTACCTGTGCAACATAGTGCTATTTGGTAAAAAAAGAGTTTTTATTAGCTAAAACAATGTGACAAAATAACATACTGATTGAACATTTGAAGGGGGTAATAGCTTGAACAATAACAGTAGGTAACTGTTGGCTTGTTTTTTTTTGTTGTTGACCTCCCGACCTCACGATCATGTTTAAAAATGTCAAAAAACTTCAGAAGCTGTCGGATTGAAAGCGTGATGTGTGTGCTGTTGAACGAGCCGATTTGTTGAGCAAACTGGAAATGACCAATCAAAAGTTAATAAAAAAGAAAACCACAGAAGAAGAAATGAACATGGCAGCCCCACAGAGAATTTGGACTGTCGAGTAAGAGGACAAACTTGCTGAACTCTAGCAAGAACAGCGAGCGCTGTATGATATATTGAGCAGCATTTAAAATAATAGAATAAATAGTAATAATCTATTAAATAAATAATCCATAAAAAATCTATTTAAAATCGTGCTGTGTACCACTGCATCCATAAACAAAGTCACTTGTGACGTGTGCGTGGCCGTACGGCCTTCCGACTGGCCTTAAGACAAGCTGTTGAAATTTCCAATCAGGCACTAAACAGGACACTCAAAATGAGTTCTTTCAGTCAAGGGAAATGCTTTGAAGTCTGAATGAACACTAATTGCTATAATACTGTGCCAGCAGAAACAAAAATTGCTAGACTTGTCCAAATGTCCAAATATTGTTCGGCCTGGGTGATCTATCGCTCTCTAATGATCACAGAGCCAGAGGTCATAGGTCAAGAGAACTGGTGCTCACCAATTTCCAAATTTTTTTCCCTCAACATCCTCTACTTACCTATGGTTACTGCTATGCATAACGAAATGACAAAACTTCCTACTTGACAACTTGTTTCAAAGTTTTGTCTACATACTTTTTTAAGCAGAATCGTCTAAATCTTTAGCCTTCCTTGGGGGCTTACCCAACCACAGAAGAGTTTTTGTTCAGTTCCTCGTTGTTTCCACCAGTCCCATGTTGGTGTGCGGTGGAGGGGAGCGTATGTGTCTCAATCATGGCTCAATTACAGTCTTCTTGCCTCAGTATGAGAGATCTGTTATGAATACACAACCGCCGCCACCAATCACCATAACCACTGCTCTCATTACCATCCCTTTAACCGGAGCGATTATTACCCTTTTATTAATGGAGAGAGAGAGCGAGAGAGAGAGAGCCGAGAGGGATATCGGCGAGAGAGAAAGGAGATACAGCGGCGCGCAGTAAACGAGTGTCAGGTTCGGTGCACGCACTGAAAAATTAAACCAATTAGGAGTGCCGTTTGGAGCCCCTCCGTTCGCATTCCTCTCCGAGCCACTGAACAGCTCCGAGGAAAGAGAGACAGAGGGAGAGAGAGATAGAGGGAGGAAAAGAAAGAGCTCGGCACTCTATTCTGTCATGCTCGGTGAAGAGCGAAGAAGAGCGGGAGCGAGAGAGCAAACGCTGCCGCTGAGAGGCGGATTAAAAGCAATCTATATCCACATAAATCATTGATTAAATGAATCATGAAATTAATATGTAAATTGTGTGTTTAACCTCTATTTATATACCACTGTCTGTCATCGTAGCGTAAATCTAAAACTAATTGCGATTTCTCAGCGAGCCTGGGAAACTGCAAGAGAGAGACAAGGAGTGGAAAGAGGGAGGGAGAGAGAGGTAAAAGTCTGACATATTTATTAACTAAACGTTCAACTACATCAACTTACTCATTAACAGCAGTATTAAGAGAGAGTGGTGAGAAAACCACACCGTTTGTGCTGCATCAGCACTCTGAGTGTAACAAACGTAAGAGGGATGCTTTCGGCCCAGAAAGACGATAGTATATTGAGGGAAAAAAGCAATTTATGGTTGTCTGACAACTACAAGAGCCAATTATATGAATGCCGTATAGTCCATACAATGTGCACCTCAATGTATAACTCTGATAAAGGGCTGCAACTAACAACTCCTTTGAAAATCAGGTTGCCGAATTTCGGTTCGATTAATCAATTGTTACACATAAAGCTCAGAAGCATTTACTGAAGATAATGTTATCTCACATGTGGTCTAGTTTTATGCAACTAGCACTGCAATTAACAACTATTTTGATAATCACGTGAGTACTTGGTAGATTAATTGAAATATTACAGTTTTAAACATTAAAAGCGTGCCGTTTTCTGCGTGACTTTCAACAAGTTGTTTAGTTTTATTCTATAACAATGTGCAACTAGGACCACAATTAACAATTATTCTGATAATCACGTGAGTACTTGTTAGATTCATCGAAATATTACCGTTTTAAACTTTAAAAGAGTGCCGTTTTCTGCGTGACTTTCAACAAGTTGTTTAGTTTTATTCTATAACAATGTGCAACTAGCACTGCAATTAGCAATTATTCTGATAATCACGTGAGTACTTGTTAGACTGATCGAAATATTAAAAAACTTTAAAAGTGCAATTTAAAGCATGCCGTGAGTACTTGTTAGAGTAATCAAAATATTACAGTTTTAAACATTAAAAGTGTGCTGTTTTCTGCGTGACTTTCAACAAGTTGTTTAGTTTTATTCTATAACAATGTGCAACTAGCACTGCAATTAGCAATTATTCTGATAATCATGTGAGTACTTGTTAGATTAATCAAAATATTAAAAAACTTTAAAAGTGCAATTAAAAGCATGCCGTTTCCTGCGTCTGGTCCAACATGACTTTCAACAAGTTGTACAAAATCTAATTGATTAATCTGCCGATTATTTTCAGATTAATCAGTTTTTTTTTTAAATCAGCATTTAATCAAAATACATTATTACAATATTACTTTTTCAAACGGATTGATTTAATTTATATAACATTAACTGATTGGTTAATATGAATGTATAAATATTACTTAATTACTCAACTATTCTACTTAACAAAAGCAAATGTTTAATTCTTGTTTACACTCAATTTTATGAGTGCCGCAACTTTTCTTAATAATCTGTTGGATAAAAAAACTAACAAATCAACTGAAGATTATACAAGTAGGCTAAAAAGTGCATGCAAAAACTTAGAAAGAGCAACTAGTCAGTTACAATATCTGTCATGATCGATTTATATTAATCTTAGGCTAACTGTTGCAGTTTGATATATATTGTATCTTAAAAAGAACAGCAAGGAAAACATAGAAATGCTGCAGATACGCTAACCTTGATATATATGTAAGTATCAAAGCTGACTGATACCTGCATATGTGTGTATATCCGACAGACATTGTTTAGGGTCCCATTGGTTGTTCTAGAGGTGGTAGTGCTGTGTGTGTGGGTGATATAGGTGAGGTGGAGTGATGGGATCGGAGGCCCTTCCTGCCCCGACTGACATAAACCACACTCTGGACAGTCCAGCAGGCCACAGAGGACCCTGATTTATAGTCAGGCGAAAGCCAGGACAGCCGTGGTGATCTTTCAATAAAACATCAAAAAAAGCTCTGACCCATCCATTACCCACAAGCCCCTGTGGAAAAGACGGGTCAGGTGTGCCTGCCATCCCTCACACTGCAATCTCACACTGAGGCACCATGGGAAATGCCAGGAAGGGTGTGTGTACTGCTGAATTACAGCACAGTGAAAAAGATACTACTATTAGATTCTGTTCAATTATACTTACTCTGATCATAAACATTAGCAAAATTATGGCAAAGTGTATAAAGTATCAAGCAAATGTCTTATTGGATGTTCTGGACAAGCAGATCAAATTTTTTATATAAATTGTTTCATATGTATATTATCTAATTCAAGTGATTGTAGCGATTTATGTGACAAAGGTTTTACTAATGATTTACGCCGAAATGCATTCTTTTACTTTTAATGAATTAATGTATACAGTAGCACACATTTACTCTTTTTTTTAACAACCAGTCATTTTTAAAGCGATTTATCAAACAAATAATTGACAGATAAATCTGATAGTACGGTACAAATTGAATTATATAATAAATCATATTTCTTTTTTAGCAGAACTTATATTCTCTGACTTCCATTTATTATAATATCAATTAATTAAAATAGGAGTTTTCAAACTGGACTAGTGACCCCAAAGGGCCTGCAAGGGTGTGCAAGTAGAACGTGAAAGAAAATACAAATATTATCCAAAGTAAATTTACAAGATTGAGTTAACTTAAAATATGTCTGATACAGTACTATTTGTCTTACAACAAAAATAAATGGGTCTTTATGTATAAACTATGTGGGGTCCTTGGCATCAAAAATATTATTAATATATTTAAAATAAATATATATTTTAGGTACTGTATATATTTGCATTCATTTTTTAAAAATAGGCCAATTCGTTTAAAACTCACACACACTCACACTCACGTCTGGAGACGAACTCAGAGACAAGAAGGTGGAAGACAATGTATCCTACATTTGACACGCCCACTCTCTTTCTCTCTCACACACACACACACACACTCAGAGGTAGTTTTTGATATGTTATCTGATACATGCACTAAACTGAAGGCAGATCATTGTCAGTGTGTCTTCAAAAGAAAGCAATAAAGCGTTGTGCATGCTCTCCCCCTTGTTTCCCTAATTCACTTCATTTCATTTTAACTATCCGTAACAATCTGGCGAGACATTACCCTGTAATGAAACCACACAGGGCCTGATTGTTTTCATCAGAGAACCCCTCCCCCCCATCTCAGATACACACACACAAATGACACCCATTGCTACTGACAGACACAACATTTACATGGTTTCAGACATACACACACATGCACAACATCGGCCCACCCATCTACACATACAAACACACACAGACACTGACCATGCTTTGCTTAGTAGGAAAAGAACCATCCCATCCGGAAAGATGAAAACTACTGATTTAATTTGTTTTATGAATTCAAAAAGAGCAAAATCTTTTTTTTTTTTTTACTAATCTACTGGAATGCAGAAGTAGTCATCATTAGGGTGTGTGTGTGGGCGTGCTCTTTAGCCATCTTTCGGATTGAATAAAGTAAGGCATTTTTAAGACACGGCCATCATGGTGAATAAACAAGCACATAACCTGCTTTGCAGTGTGGCTCCAATTTACAGTCTGTGCACATGCTTAACATGTTTCCAATCAGGCCTAGGGCCGCTATTAATGGAAACTATCTTCATACTTATGAGGGCACAGGAAAAAACATGAGAATGGAAAACACATAAAAGCAGCTGTTATTGAGCATGTCCATGATTCACATTTAAGACTCTCTTTCAAACTAACAAATGAAGTGCAATGCACACCGGAGCAGGGTGAATATTTCTGTTGACAATCTGAAGAGTGCTCATGTGTTTTGACTTAACTTAAACTTTCATTATTTAAAAGTATTCAGATGACTTAGGAGTGAAACCTTACATTTTGGTAATGAGTAATTATATCATATCGCAGTAATATCTCACTATAACTATTTTTGTACTAAGGCTTTTCAGGAACTGAGTGAAATTTGGAAATCAAATTATATATACATATACATACAGATATTCATTTATTTACTGTGCTTTCTGTGGACATAAAATCACTTTTGTGATCTTAACGTCTATGCCCCATATTTGTGTGTGTATGATGTCCAAAATATACATACATATATATATATATACTTCTGTTTTGTTAAAAAATTGCCATAGGTCAAAAAAATCTCAAAGACAAAGTGCAGAAGATGAGAGGAGACATGTATACATGTTACAGGTGGAGGTCACATGATCAGAGTACTTATAAAACATTTGGCAACTGCGTTCCATCACGAGGCGCTCATACCCTCTGCTTTAGTCTGAAATAATTGCATTTTTTTTGTAACATGATCTTTCTGTGTGTACGATGTGAACAGTGCGGCGCTCCTGGGTGGATTTTAAAAGTTTTATAGGCTTATTCTGCAGACTTCCGGATGGTGGTGCACAGAAGGGTGTGTGTGGGGGGTGGTAATTGGAGCTGCGCTGCCCGGGGCAGATAGAGACCGAATGAATCCCTTACAGATCTGACGAGAGCACCAAACTGGCCATGATGTCACCACATACCCAGGGCTTTTCTTAATTTAAGCCAGGCGCAGAAAGAGACTTGCATACATACAAACACTCACCCACACCCTCCTTGACCCTATCTCTCTTCACATTCCACCTTGCTTTCATCTTTACTTCTTCTTTTAATAATCCAGAGCAGGCAGATGTTTCTACGACTTCAGTATTCTATCAAAGCATTTAGTGAAATCATTAATTAATCATTAATTTAGTTTACGATCTATACTTTAATAATTAAATAATTTCACAAAATGATATTTGTTTATTTAGAGCCCAGACATTTTAATTATTTTTTAAATATTTTGGAATATTAATTTAGGAATTATTCTAATTATTAAAGTGTACTTCTTATCTCTCTATTTCTCTTTCTACAGCATATTTCATCTATAACAATTACATTTCTATAAAAATTTAAGTGCATGGCATTTTGTGTTTATTATAAATAAATCAATATTTTCAACATTTTTGTTTGTTTTCTATGTAATACACTACAGAGAGGTATAAAACAATTTATACTTAGATAATTAATTATATAAATAAATTATAATATATATAAAGAGAGATTTTTAAATAATATTTGAATGTATTATTATAGATTAAATATGCTATGGGTGAAAGAGAGAGGGAAAAGCACACTTTAATAATTAGAATAATTATTAAATATATATTCCAAAATAATTAAAATGTCGGAGCTCTAAATAAATAAATATAATTTTCTGTTTTTTAAAATTATTTAATAATTAAATAATTAACATGCACACTGCTGATCTCATCTCGTTTCATTTTCGACAAGACATATTCAATATAACCGACACACACAAACATTTCTAGAGACACTTTTGTTGCATAAAGCGCAAAACAGATTTGTTACAAAACCTCATGCACGTATGTTTTCCAAGCAAGCCTCCCTTGAGGTCATTAACACGACTGAGATAAAGTTGAGCCGCGTTGTGCTCTTCAGGTGAACCCATCTGCCCGAGCCAGACAGAGGGGGGTAATGCGGCGAATTATGGCCTCCAGATGTGAGAGACAACTGTAAACACTTCTGAGCAGGGCAAAGAACGACTTTGTCATCTCCTCAGATCTTCACATCTTTCAGGCTCTTCAAAACAGGATTCCGAGAGTCAGAGCGTTTTCAGTCTCCGAGTGTCAAACGCTCACTTGATCTGGCCTGTCATTACCATAACCTCTCCGTTCCGGCGCGC
This sequence comes from Enteromius afrohamiltoni, assembly GCA_034779775.1. Lineage (NCBI taxonomy): Eukaryota > Metazoa > Chordata > Actinopteri > Cypriniformes > Cyprinidae > Enteromius > Enteromius afrohamiltoni. Next base: position 9,646,260 of record JAUYWG010000059.1, on the reverse strand, counting down.
CAAACGCTTTGTGCGAAGCGGATCAACAGCTGCTAGCTCGCAGGAACGGGGAAGTGCAGCAGAACATGTCATGAAATATTAATCGGCATAATTGGGATGCTAGTTAGCGCTTCTTTGACCAGCTTTAGTCCCCTCCAGCGCAGAGCGCCGTGGCTACCGCTTAGTGTCAAGCTAAACTATTAAAGCAGGGGGGAAAAAAAATTATGAACTCTTGAAAATGGATTAGATGGGGCTTATGTTTCAGGGCCTTTAAAATACTCACTAAAACGTTCTAATCGTCTTCTCGCCGCCAACGACAGACAATGGGGGGGGAGAAAACACCAGCTCTTCCGGTATCAACTACTTTGCCGATTCCAGTGTCACATTCAATTTTCTGCTTCCTGCTTCTCCCCGGATCCCCATCCAAAAACAAGCATTTAAAACATCAGTCCTAATTAGATGATTAGTGCTTGGAAGGGCAGGAGATAAGTCATTTGCATAATTCAATCATAAGAGTTAGAGATACATATTTCGATGTTCGTTTGTACAATTATCTCCGCTGTCCTGGGGGCTGTGATACTAATGTGATTAAACAATACTCTTGCACGGGGCCTAGTGTCCTCCATTAAAGCACTGCTAGAGGCAAAGCAAAAATTAATTTTAGGAGACAATCAATTTTATTCTACATGACTGTAATAAATATAGCCCGGCTGCAGATGTGTCATTAAGCTCAGGAGGAGACTTTCCCAAAGTCAAAATGACACTAGTCTCTTTCTTTCCTGCTTTTCTCTCTCTCTCTCTCTCTCTCTCTCTCTCTCTCTCTCCTCGTGCCATAACTGCGGGTCTGCGGACGGTGAGCGGAAAGTGTCATTTTTCCTCTTGTGAGATTCTTGACAGGCCATATCCATCTGTCTGTTTTAACCTCTTATATCTCTCTCCCACGTCGCTGCACATCAGCGAACACCTGCTATTCCTCATTCCCATCGAGACGGTGTATATTAAGAGCTAACTTCATAATTGCAGCTTCTAAATGCTCCTCAAACATCGTTTAATGATTGCGGATGTCAATATGTAATTTGTGCAGATTCACATACGTAGCGGCGTTCTTAATTTGTTTTCGTGATTTCTGCGCCTAGAAGATTCAAGTAGCACCTTTCCATCACTAATTGACCACATGTGTCTTTGCTTTGCCTCTAATTCATTGGTTACGCATGGGACTGGTTATTAAAGCGCTGTGGCTTGGAACAGGCACCCGCCAACATTAATGAGAACTCACATGGCCACAAGTTGTTTTATAAGAGCCCGTCAGCAGTTAAGCGCTCTCACGTCTCAAACATGTTCGCAATAAGACAGAGATGGACAGAATAGCCGGTCTGGAAGACCAGCTGCCGGCTTGCCTTGCCTAATCTACAAAATTGATTCAACTACTTGTAAATAAAACTCTCCAAAAATCTTGATTCTTTTATCTTACGTGTGGCCAAAAAACGATTTGGCCACAGTTTCTATATCTACATATACATATATGTATATATCAAGACTTCAGATGCAAGAACCTCTAACATTTTATGTATACACACGTGTGTGTGTGTGTGTGTGTGCATAGTATATAAAAGAAGCAATATCAGAAATCTCATTAAATTTTTCCATCTAAATAAAACTGTAATATTCATAGGTTAATCTCACACACACATAAGTCTATATATATATATATATATATATCAGAACATTTTGCTTGTTTGTCTCTTATTTAGTTGAAGTTGTGTATGCATGTTAAATTCAAAAACCAATATGAATGTGAAATAATAAGGTTGTTAGGTTACAAATCATGACATACTGTTTAAAAAAGATGACTAAATGCGTGGCATGACTGTCCATATGGGGCCACTGGATATGAGATATGACAGCATTTACATGCTAACATACAGATAAACTGAAGCCCCTCTTGATGCTTCAAACTGTACTAATTCATAATTTACCGTGGAAAAAAAGGGTAAAGGAAAGAGTGAATCTGCAGAAAACAACCTCAGAAAAAGGTGGATCTATAATTAATGGCTGACATTAAGGTGTGCAGAAGGAAGAGCGACAATTTGAGGAGATTTGATGAGACAGCGGGGTGTCTCGGGTGCCTCGGGCGAAGCCAAAGGCGCTGAGCCTCTGTCCATATGGACCGGGCGCGCACACGTGCACGCGCGGCGAAACGGAGAGACCTGAAGGCTCGCGCGCACTACTGACACAAGATGTGGAGATAATTGTGGTCTTCGTCCGTCATAGTGTCTTTGTTTGAAAGTTTCTAGTTTTATTTAGTGTTCACATTTTGTGCGCGACTCGGAATCAGACCAAATCAATCATACGTGACACACTAATTCAAATTAATCTACAGATTATGCTTCTTAAAGGTGACAAATTGCGCATTTTAGGGAATCTTTGAAACGCTGCGCTTTGACGCGCGGTGTGATGGTAGCTCGCGCCTGGGGCAACGATGGGAATTAGACACGTTTTAAATTAATGACTAAAAAAAGCAAATCGCTTCAAGAGACGAAAAAAAAATATGACAGGCTTTCGAACAAGTAATGCGTTTTATGATTTAACCTGACAATTCCAGCAACTCCTGCTAAAGTGCGATTGGCATGAACGCAAACAGAGTTGTCGTTCTCATTTTGATGATGTTACTCGCATGAAGTAGCCTAACTCTCTGGTCAGTGATGCAATAAATATTAGTGGACAAGAGCTTTCTGCACTTTTTTTTATTTTTGGATGTTCTTGCACTTGGTGGGGAGAAAAAAAAACTAAACTAATCCAATCCACCTTTGCGAAGAGGCAGGAGAGCAAGCACAGATGTTCATCTCTAATGTAATTCCCATTCAATTTCCTAAGTGCAGTCCCCAAGTGCAAACTAGTTTAGTGTTATGTTTAGCTTGCAAATTTCGTTTTAATAAATAATGAATGCATTAAAAACCTGAAGATCAATTGCGAGCTGAGAAATCATAAAAAGCGAGCCGTAAGTGTCGCGTGCGTTTGCTGATTTGGACACTTTCTGTGTGTTTCAGTCTGGAAGTTTTAAAGAGCCCTTTGCATATTTTTAGTCTGTGTCTGAAATCCTAGTGAGCCCCCTATCCGGACAACACATTCAGCTGCAGACTGCTGGGCGTTCATAAAGGACGCGTTCTCATTAGATTCTGTATGATTAAGTACGCAGTTTTAAATATAAAATAATAAAGAAAAAATAAATGTATGCTTTCCGGCCTCTAAAACGTGGACGAAACGTGCAGAAGCCTATAGTGTAACAGTGTAGTCCTATTTTCCGATCGAATGATTCTTATGAGCCGGTTCTTTTTAGTGAATCAAAAACGTAAAGCGCAATCAGTGTAGTCCGATTCTTTAAAGATTGACTCGTGTGAATCGGTTCGTTTAAGTGCCTTAAAACACAGGATGCAATCAGGATAAGACTTTAATATATATTTTGTGAACCTGAAATACTGGGTCCTGACTGAATGAACTAACGCAGGTTGTTAATTCATCATGTCTGACTCTAAATGGCCTAAAAGTTCTGCTGCAATTTTTAATATTTTAATTTTAGAAAATGATTTATTTAAAATATAGCCACCTTACATTTGTTACCACTAAAAAGTTTTAACATTTTCTTTCTAAATACGTTTTGCAATAATGTTCTGCGAAAGGTGATATGATCTGATTATTTGCATGCTAACTCCATGAAATGCAATAAAAATAAAGATTTAATTTTTTTCTAATATTTAGGCTACTCTTTAAAAGTACTCCAAAAATTGTGGAATAAGGGAACTTTTAGGGAACCATTAAGAAGTAACAGAAACAGCGTTCTAAAATGTCCCATCCCTATCCGTTTTACTGCTCTATCATGAGATGAATGCCTTTGGCCAGTGTTTGTAAAACATCATGTCCTGTGACCTCTTTAAATCTGTCGCACCCTGTCTGGTTGCCATCAATAAGACAATCTAAGCAGGCAGCTCAGTAAACATTTTGAGACACACTCCTCACTTGCTTCACTGTGGCTGTCCCGTACAAACCGATGCAAAAAACACCCATTTGTCTCAGCTTAGCCCTTCTCCCAGTGTGCCTGTGCTGAAGGAGGAGAGGAGAGAGAGAGAGAGAGAGAGAGAGAGAGGGAGAGGAGGCGAGGGGCCACATTAGTTTCAGCCATCTGGTAGCGGGACGGTGGATGATGTTTAAATCTGACTATAAAAGCGATGCTTGCGAAGGTGAACTGTAAAGCAACGATGCCGAGGAGCAAATTCAATTTCAGGGGGGCCCATTGCGCGGGCAATTTCATTATCCGACCGTATGCTGCAATCTGACAGAAGAGTGAAAAGCGCAGCGTTCCGCACCTCATTCTCCTATTGTCCATTTTGCCTGGACTCAAAATTAAACTAAATAATGTTGTAAAACGGTCTCTCCCCCGCTCACTATCTCCTCGCTCTCATTTCTAATTAGATATGCACGGCAGATTGATTCAGAACCGCGCAAAGCCCAATAAAGTGACGGGGGATTCTTCTGGAGGTTGTGCTGGGGATGTTAAAAGGTTAATTACCGAACCTTGCCCAGAATGGCCATCTGGATATGCACTCTCTCTCTTTCTCTCCCCCTCTCCCTAAAACACACATGCGTGCATCTCCACACACACATCCGCTGTGCAAAAGCGCACTTTAAGACCACGTTCCTGAACCTTCTCGCCCCGGCCGATTTTCAATACCTGACCTTTTACCTGTGAGAAAGTAAGAAAATGGAAATAGAAAATTGAAAATACTAGACCTGATGCAAAACACTTCATGGAGAGGAATGCGTAGAGTTACTGAAGTTAAGGTTACTAAAGGTTGTGAACTTTTGGGGACAGACTCTACTTCGAAAATGTAATATACTGTATAAATGATATCATGTAATATACGACACAATATTAAATATGATTCTTTTGTTATTTGTCTTTTATATAAATAGCAAAAATGATTTCAAAATGATTTGTTACGTGTCTTTTAAGCTGTTGCTGTTTTTATACTAACATAGAGACTTTTTCCTTGGATGATAAAGGTCCCTCGAGTCCCACCACACCATTCACACACACATAAGCTGATATTGCTGCAGGAGCCTGAGAACACTAATGCATCTGTCATGATAACAAGCTAAGAATAACATCTCTACACTGAACACAGCCACAATACCAGGAGAGGTGATTCATTGATTTATGCAACACGGCCCAACACCTTATCCAAATGAGACGTGGGACATCATCCAGACAAATGGAGTATCAAACAAGAATCCCAGATCTGGCCCTGGATATGATATAGGTTAAAAGTGCATAAATGATATTGGCGTCTATTCATGTGAGCTTGGCTCAGTGGAGAAAATAAGAGAATAAAGTAAAATACAACCAAAGTATGACCCCTAGTCCAAAGAGCTGTCATTGTATAAGCAAGAATAAAAGAGAGGGAAACATCAAATATAACTGCACTGAAAACCTAAAAGTCTCTAAACACTTAGTGTAGAAGATTTTGCCATTTAACAAATCAAAAGCAGTATAGCAGTGAAGGCTATAAATTTAGAAGATCCAGGAAAAGTTAACTTATAAATATTAACAAAAAGTAAAAATACATGCAAATTAAAAAAATCTTCTTTGTTGTTTTATGATATCAGTATAATAAATCCTTCAGGTTCAAGCAGCGTAAACAGAATTTCAGAGCTATTGCCTTCCAAACAGATTTGATTACAAGTCGGCTGAAATATTGAAATTTCATTTTGTTGTTTATGTATATATATATACATAAGCGCAAATGAATACCATATTATTGTTTTTGGTTCATCTGAATCATTAAAATGACCATGTTCGCGCTTTTATGTATAAAGCAGATCGAGTGGTGAGCGAGAAAAACAAGTCAAAAAGATTCCGGACAAAGTTAGGCTGATTGTTGTGATTTTGGAGAAAGCTGTGGCGGTTTTACGGTTTTACAATGATTTGATTGGAAACGGAATGTGAGGTCAAGACAGCAAGTGGTTTGGCAGAAAGAAAAACATCAAATTTCAAGCAATTTTATGCAAAAGTTTGATTTAGGACAAAAAGCACTTTATAATTACTTTTTCTAAGTAAATGAACGTAAAGCGTTGTTCATTGCTATTAAAGGTAGTTATCTAGTTTAAATCACGTGCGTTAAAATAGAAATGTCATACATGTCATGCAATTCCATAAATATTCCTATACTGACACGCGCATCAAATCATTTTTATTATTAAGTTATCATAAAGTGTTCGCAACTTTTCCAAGTACGACAACTCTGCTAGTTCTGAATGAACTTGAAAAGCACCTCGGGTTCCAAAGCTGAGCGTGAATATGAGATGCGTTATGCGATAGAAGACTTGCCTGGCGTTGGTGCAGTCGTTATAAAGCGCCTCGAAGTCTTTTCGGGTGATGAGTTTGCACCGGTTCACGCCTGGCTGAATGGCCCCAAGTCCGCGCAGGATCCGCACCTGCTCCACCGTGCACACCACCGGACATATATCCAGCCGCTTTAGCTTGGTGTAGACGGTGTGCAGCCCGCCGACCAGGTGCTTCAGGAACAGGTCGAACACCTGCGGGAGGCAGATGAGCTCCTGACCGTCCACGGTGAACGAGGCCACTTTCACCCCGTGCACCTCCACCATCTTACACTCGTTATTGTGGACACCGCCGGGCCCGTTCCCGTTAGTGTTGCCGCCGCCGCCGCCGGTGCCGGTGATGAAAGAGTTGATCATGCTGCTGGTCAGGCGCGGGGACTCGGCCGGGCTGGAGTACAGAGAGTCGGGACGGAACAGGCTGCTCGCGCCCCCGGGAGTGGAGGTCGGTGAAAGCACCGGAGGAGTTGCTGATACGGCCATAGTTTATGCGAAGTTTCCTCCTTTCCGTACTTTTGAGTCAAGCACACCTTTGCTGGCTCCTCGTACTGTTTCGCGGCTTTCACTCGGTGTTTCTCATGCGTCTCCGGTAGCGACTGCTGATAGTCGGTAATGTGCAACTACCTTCCTCGCGAGTGAGATGGATAGAAGTGTATCGCACTCAGCGATTCAATTAGCCTGCCCACTAAAACCGGGAGTGACAGCCCCCACGGCCAATAAGAAACGGGATGGAACACGCCTTCAAATATTATTGGCCATCTGCCAGTGATGGGCGGGGATTTGTGTTACCCCTGTCAAAAGCGAATACAACTTTTTAGACAGATGATAGCTATATATTTCATTTATGTCTTTATCTATTAATGACCACCGCTGTCATTTTGCTAACACGCTTTCTTCCACAACCTTTATACTAAATTAATTTAACGCTAAGCATAAGAATAGTGCATAATAAAATATGTGTGTAGGCTAATGATATGTTCCTGTTAATGTAGCTAAGCTAGATTCTTGTCCGTTAAGCTTTATTAAATGTTTGTTAATAATCACTTCATGGACGTTATTAAGACGTAATCATATTATGGACGTAATCATAATAACACTATTACTGTGGTATTATAGGCTCATAACTGTGAATGTCAGTTAAAAATGAATTATATATTTAAAGCCGTCTCTATTATAACATGTAACACATAAAGGGAATACTAAAGTGAACTAACTTTACTGTCTAAGCTTTGAGTAAACACATCTGTTGTTTTTATAGCTAACACTGCCTTTTGATAACTTATAAAAGAGTGACAATTCTTATAGAATTTGTAGTGTATAATAATTGTTATATGGTATGTTACGTTATTGTACCATTCATCCGTAAACCTGAGAGCAAAGATACATTTTTGTATATAAACATCTGCTTATTATGCGTATCATTTTGTTGTCAAATCAAATGTTGTTTCAAACATCTCATGGTGTTTGTTTATTTGAATGATTTTTTTTCCTCTTAAACCTTTACAAATGAAGTCATTGATATTAACAGAAAAAAAAGATATGGGTTGATTTCAATAAAAAACAACAATCTGTTAAAAAAGTTACAGCATGTCTTGTCTCATAAATGTCTCTAATACAAATTTTTGACTGATTCACTTTTCTTTTTTTCAATACTTTATCTTTGCTATCATTATGATCCACTTATCGGAGCAAATGAGGACCTTTGTAAATGAGAATCTTTATACAGGTCAAAAAAAGTCGTTGTAAAATTAATGTAGGAATCATGCTTAACCTTTGAGCCCTTGCAACTTTTGTGGGAAGATTAATATTGTAATGAGTGCCTAAATGCCATGCAAATTTCTGCCAAGTACCTGCTGAAATTAAAAAGCTAGGTGGCAATCTAGAAAATTAGATACATATTTTACCTAGCTTTCAATCGCACCTCAACCCTTTGTCTTATATTTAATCTTAATGAATACCTGATTAACATACCTGGCCCTGCAGGCACACATGAACCGCCCCTTCCACCCGCCCCTCCAGCACCGCCCCAATGCTCCGTATGCATATTCACGAATTATACACACATACGTAATGGATCTACATACTTACACTGGCATGTGTTATTAGCAGTGTAAGGAGCATTAGATTAAACAATGGTCTCAGAATGTAAAATTTGAGAAGTTTGCATTTTAACAAAATGCATATCTTAAAGGAATACTATTAAAGTAAGTAATAGTGTAAAATAGGCAAAAGACAAAGTAAGAAGGAGATGAGTCATAATGAGAGTCCCTGAGGTTTGGGAGAAGATGAATACTATAAGAGAAGAGATGAGACAAGAATGAGAAGAGAGAAGAGAGAACAGAAGCAAAGAAAAGATACTAGACAAAACATGACAAGAAAAGACATACTGGGCATAAAGGAGAGAAGATGAGGCCATGGGAGACAAATCAAGAAGAGATTTAAGACAAGAAGAGATTAAGCTAGCCCAGAAGACAAGAGAAATTGAAAAGAGGAAACTAAATGATGAGGACATATAGCAATAACAATGGATAGTGAAGAGGCAAAGCAAGAGGAGACGAGTCATACAACGAGAGAAGATGATATGAGACAAAACAAGAAGAGAGGAGGAGGGAAAAGATGAGACACAACAAGAAAAGACCAAAGGAGACACTATAAGGTAAGTCTATGTGAGACAAATTGAGAAGAAATGAGACAATAAAAGTGAGCATAAAAGACAAGAAGATAAAAGTTGACAGTAGAAGAGAAGAGACGAGACAAAAAAAGATGAGGTCAGGTGAGAAATTTGAGAGGATGTGAGACAAAATAAGTCAAGAAAAGACAAGAAGAGACCAGGTGACACAAATAGAAGAGATGAGACAAGACATGAAGCGACAAGATGAGCATTGAGGAGATGAGAAAACAAAAAAATGTTCAAAACAAGATGTGAAAAAAAAGAGAAGTTGAGGAGATGAGATGAAGCAAGATGAGACAGGACAAGTCAAAGTGAGACAAGCTTTGTTTAGAAAAGACAGGCAAAACCGCACAAGAAGAAACAAGCTGATAATAGAAGAGAAGAGATGTGTGGAAAAAATAAGAATGAATGAGATCTGTAGATGGATGAGACAAGGGATGTTAAGAGAAGAAAGAGACAAAGTGAGACAGAGCAAGAGAGTTCATGTTTGAGACAGAGGGAATGACTGGCTGTGTTTTAATAGCATCAGTCTGTCTCTCTCATGTAAAATATTACACTGAGGCCAAAAGCAGATCAGCAGCCCCTCTCGGTGTAATGAAATGTTTCTGCATTCATTTCCACCTTGCGCAAATCAATAACAACAATAAATTACAACTGATTTTAATTGAATGTTGTTTCTAATTTTACTGTCACTCGTGATAAATATTTATGTCTATTACAGCATTTTAAATTCATTACACTCCCACATCTTTTCACTCAACGGATTGCTACATACATCAGCAGTTCAGTAATCCATTTGGGCTGTGACACGTGCCAAAAAGTTGCCTGACTCTTAATTTAGGGTAAAATATCACCCTTTAATACTACTTAAGAATAGACAAGCTGTCGCTCGAATATGCTCAACGTACTTAATTTCTCAGAGAAAGCCACCACAGATGATTTAAGGACACTCTTCTCACACTTGCTGCCAAATCAGGGGTGACTGGACCTTTTTGTGAGAGCCTCGTGTTTTGTAAGACACACCGGCTGTGTGTACGGTACTGTCCATCAACAAAAATTACTCAGGGAGAAAAGTGGCCAAAGGAGGTTAACTGTTTCGGTCACGTCAGGCTGAAATGTGTTATTTCATTTTTCAGCTCCTGGGTAGTGCTGCCTTCAGCGCTTTGAATGAGTGATGTGGACTTATGATAATGGACAATGTTATGTAGAAAGGTCCTGTTGTGCCGTAAAGTGCCTGTTGGAATCCCAAGGTGACCTGATTAATTTAATAAAATGCTTCTTGGATGAAGCTCACAAAAATAGGATTTCCAAATAAAGATTTAGCATGAACAAAGTGATTTTTATTATTAATTTTGTAGTATTTGTATTTGACCTTTATTTCAAAATCACCTTTATGAGTTTTGCTAGATTCTAACTCTGTTTTTTTTCTAATTAAAGGGACAGTTTGCCCCCCAAAAAATATATACATATATTATTATCATTAATCACCTTCACAGCATTCCAATCCTTTATGTCTTTCTTTCTTTTATGTGAAATATAAAGTAATATATTTTCAGAAATGTTGTTGAGACATGTTGAGACCATTTTTATTTATTATACCTTTAAATCAGCATTATTTAAACAAATACTACCACATTACATTACAATGTAGAATAATTTTTGAAAGATTTGTTATGTAATGTCACGATGCTTAAGATAAATAGATACATTTGTATAATTTTTTTTTTTTTTTTTTAATTGATCTATCTTTAGACGTTTTTGGGATGAAATTAGATATATTCTTTAAGAAAATTCTAAAGATAAAATTATACCTCAAAACTTGTGGCATGACAAAGAACTAGTTGGAACGGTAAGGACATACTAATTAACTAAACAAGGGATCAGCACTCCTGGCTGCAAACTACGAATTGCAATTGGGATCGGTTGTCCTGGTCGAGACCCTGGAACTGGATTCAGGATTGGTGCTACCAGCTGAAAATCTGGAACTGGACTCAGGAACGACACTCCTGGCCATAACTCTGGAACTGGATTGGGAAACTGCAGGTCGGAATTCATGGAGATTAGAGCTGGCATATCGGTCCGCAAATCTGGTTCTGGACCCGGACCACGTGGACTGGAATCCGCAGGGATCTGAAGCCGCTTTCGGGGAGCTGGCACTAACGGGTCTCCATACCGTGCAGATTCCTGAGGTTCTGGCACCGATTGGGACGAGAGCCAGACAATAGAGGACGACCTCCTGGCTGTTGCTCATGCGGAGCAGGAACGGAGTAAGTCTGTTGTAGCCTGGGCCCAGCAATACTTCCTGTGACGCTGCGATGACGCAGCAGTTCCGCGACTGGAAACCATTACGGCTTTCAAACATTTTCATGACAGGTTTTCTTTGAAAACGGAGCAGAAGTAATTAAAGTAAGTAAAGACAAAGTAAGGTAGCTTGGCCAGACTAAACTCCTATGAGCTTTAAAGTCCCTGAAGTCAGGCTAAGTCTGTTGAGGGGCCGGTGAAGAATCTCCTCGGGGCTAATCATACTCCTTTTCTGTGTTTGGTCGATTGTACTGTCAGGGTGTGTCCGTAGTCAAAGCAGGCGAAGATGCACTCCTGGTAAGTAGACATAAACTTTACTTTAGACTTTTCACAGGGCACACTTCAACGCACTCATAATAACACTGACGATCGACACACAAGACAGAAAACAATGGGCTTATAAACACTAGGGAGGATGCAGGACAGGTGAGGAACACAGGTGGCAAGGATTAACTAATTAACTAAACAAGAACACAGCTATATATGGAACACAGGAAAATCAAATCAAAACCAAGACAACTAGTGACACATAACACAGATCTGGGTGTGACAAAAACGTCTTAAGGATGTTATTTTTACTTGTTAATAATGTTGTTAGAAAATGTTCTCATCTCTCTCGTTTTCACAGAAATCAGTTTTACAACAACTTTCTTAGAAAGTTATCGAATTGCTATTGATATAAGAATATAAGAAATATATTATTGATATTAGAAAAATATTGTGTACAGATGTTATCATAAAACATTCTGAGTACAGTATTAATTTTTCAACTCAAAATATGTTTGTGATGTGAAGTTGATAAGCAGTTGGTCAACTCGCAATGCAGTTACGGAAAATAACAGGTAAGCATTCAAACTTTATTACCATTTAAAGTATAAAAGCATTGATACAGCATTTACATTGTCTTCTAAAATTTAACTCTCAGATGTACTAATTTACCAACACAGTCTCACTCCAATTCAGTAAAGACCCTTTTGCATCACTTTTTGAAGCCTAAGGTACCCTTTTTTAGTTGCTTTTCACCGTGAAGGGTCCTCCATTGCTTTCAGTTCTTTTGCTTAGTATAATGGTTTGCATGCATATATAAATTTATTATATAATTTTTTACCATTATTAGAGCACCAAACCCCACCCCTACCTCAAACCTACCCACCTCTGTACAGTATAAACACACACACAGGCAACTGCGGTTACAGGTGCTTATTGCACAAACTAATCATAAACAAGCAGTACAAATACATTTCAAACAAGTCGTGTCACATTCCAAGTCTTCTGAAGCCATACAAAGTCTTTACGTGAAGAAGAGAGCAAAACACAAGGTTACCCTTTCAGTCAAATTACTTCAACGTTACATAGGGGAACTCGCATGAGAGACCAATCGCCTTTGAGCTTCAAAGAAAAGGCCAAAGAACATTGGCGTGCACAGACTGCATTCTGCATTCACCTGCCGACTTTCGAATCAGAGGCTTACGTTTTTGAAAGTGGAAGGAGATCTGCATTTAAAAGAGTTCCTGCGAGTTCATGCTCTCTCCCGTCTGACAGCGTTGACTGGGCAGCTGTCAGGGGATCCTGCTGGCTGGTGGCCTTTGTCCAGGAAAAAGAGCAAATTCTCACAGTTGGTAAGGCGTACTCCGGAATGTCTATCCGGCTGTGCGCTTCCAGATGCAGTAGTTTCCTCACCTCTCTGGACAGACTTGATTGTTGCCTCAAATTTCAAATGCATGACCACGGCTACAGTGAGGTCCTTCCCGCGGCAGATCGTTGAGTTGTAATAGTTTTTTGGCTGCCACGGCGAGGTGCTTGGAAAACCTCACGTTGACCGTGCAGAAGGTTCGGCCGGGCATAAAAACCCTGCAGACTTCTGCCCCGTCACATAGATCTGTCAGTGTTGCCAAAGCAGATTGCTTTCCTACACAGCAGGCAAGTGTCTCCTCTGGTGCACCCCAGAGGGACGAGATGTTTATGTTGGTGAAGTGGACGTCTCGTCTGGACAGTGCCCTCCGCGGTCACTGCCCTGTCTGAGTCGGGGGTCGAATTGGGGGTGTCAGGGGCCCCCTTCCGATCCTTCAAGGCTGTTTCTGTGGAGGGACTCTCCCGGTGCCTTTCTACCCGGAGGTGCACAAGGAGCTAGTCAGGCATGGCGGAGGTGAAGAAGGTTGCTCTTCGGGGGACCACGACATCTCAGTCCCCACTTCTGGAGGAGGGCCGGGAGCTTCTGTGCACTCAGCTACCGTCAACCTCACGGGTCGGCGGTACCCACAGTTTCAAAAACAGAAAGAACAATTTTCCACACCTCTGGGCTCAGTGCCCCTATATGCCCATCTAACCTTTCTTTGTTTCCTCAGGTGCAGATCTGGAGCACTGTGTGGCCAGCACGGGGAACCAGAGGAGCAGGTAGGCACTGCCCAGAGCAGTCAGACTTTTCTCCAGGACGTTTACCCTTCTGGGATCAGTCCTCTCATTGCGAGTCCAGGCTCTCAGCCACTCACGGCAGTTGATACGGACAGTATGCCTCAGCTGTGCCAGATGGGCATGGTACAGTGGCACTCTCCAGATTGGTGTTTTCCCAGAGAGTCGCTGCCTATTCATCCGGTGCCAGGCATGTCGTGGTGTATGCAACAGGCAAGAAGCCTTGGATCCCTGGACAGGCATCCGACTGCTTTGGCACATCAACTGCCTCGAGTTGTTAGCCATGTGTCTGGTCCTGCATTGCTTCCGACTGTTGCTGCACCAAAAGCACGTGCTGGTCCGTACAGACAATACTGTGACCGTTGCGTAGATCAACAGACAATGGTCTACACTCTCGTTGCATGTCTCAACTCGCCCGCCATCTGCTCCTGTGGAGTCAAACGTGGCTAAAATCACTGCACGCTGTTCATATCCCAGGGAACTCAACCGTGCAGCTGATCGGCTCTTACAGCAGACCACCCACACTGGAGAATGGCGGCTCCACCCTATAGCTAATTTGGAAAGGCCAGCTGTATTACTCCCTCACGAGGTGTCTCTCGGCAGGGATGACTCTGTGCAAGATCAGGGAGGACGAGGAGCAGGTTCTGCTGGTACGGCCACACTGGCCCTCGCGGACCTGGCTTTCTGACCTCATGTTCTTCGTGGCAGCCCCTGCCTGTAAAATCCCAGTGAGGAAGGACCTCCTTCTCATGGGATTGGTACGATTTGGCACGTCAGACCTCTTCGGCCTCTTTCGCCATGATAGACACTATCATTCAGGCTAGAGCTCCCTCTATGAGGCCCTGAGATGGGGTCTGTTCGTAAAACTGGTGCTTCTCCCGTGGAGAGGACCCTCAATGCCGTTTGCAGTAGTGCTTTCTTTTCTGCAGAAGTTGGAGCGCAGGCAGTCCCCTTCGACTCTCAAAGTGTATGTTGTTGCTATCCCGGCATATCACGATGCAGTGAAGGGTACATCTCTCGAGATCGTGAGGTTCCTTAGAGTCTTATCTATGCCAGGGAGAGCCGTGCCCCTTAGGTCAGAGGCCACTCCAAATCCTATGCTTTGGCTCACGGCGCCTCTCTAGCAGATATCCATAGGGCTGCAGGCTGGATGACACCCAACAGCTTTGCAAAGTTCTATGACCTCCACGTAGAGTCTTCCCATGTATTCAGTAAGACAGAAGGCGGGAGGCCGGCAGGTGTTGGCTTGTTGCACCATACCCACAGGATCCGTGCGTTTTTCTCAGTTGTTCCCCTGTAAAATAGGCAAAGTCCTCCTGCCCCGCCATCAGAACTAGAACAAAGTAGCTCTTGACTGTGCTCCTACTGGTTCTCCTTCGCCCAGTAGGTTGTGGCTAAAAATCTCAATATTCCACGGTCAGCCAGAGGGCCGTATTTCCCTTCACTTATATCCATAATCTTATTGATATAGTGTATTATTAAAAAATTCCACATGTGCTTGCACCCCCAACCAACTGCTTCAGTAACAACTGGCAGCTCTCTGGGGCCCCCAATTTTTTTTGGCCCACAGGGTGTTGCGCCCCCCTCTGCTGGCAGAGTCGTGGCTTTTTTCATGGGTGTTCCCATATGTAACGGCAAAGTGATTCGACTGAAAGGGTAACGTCTAGGTTACGAACGTAACCCATGTTCCCGCTCCATAACGCGCTGTCATGTCATTCAGAAAACATACTCCTGTCCCATAGAATGACATTAACATAGAACATTTAATTTAAACACAGGAAACAAAAGCGCTGACGAAAGAGCTCGGATCAGTGCAGACAAACACTTCAACAAAACTTCAACAAAACAACTGACACTGAACAGAGGCAGTGGCAGAGGATAAAACACTAATGACAGGGTGGGATTACAGATAAGCGAGAACACAAGGGAATGGAATGTAAACAAACACACAGAAGGCACATGGCACAAGAACCAAACATAAACACAAAACATGGAACATGACAGAGTTATATATATGCAATAATGCAATTGTTTTTTACCCAATATATCTTTTAATTATGACAATAAAATTATAAAAATATTGTGTCTACATATTGACGTTAAGGGTGTCCTATTTAAAACAACGGAGGACCCTTCCAGAAATTGACGAAAAAAGGGTCAAAATGTGACGAGTTGGCGTGAGACTGTGTTGAATTTACATTGTATTCCTACTATATAACTTTTGTGTTTATATCACTTTATATTTTATAACTTTTGTGAACTACTTTTGACTCTTTTGTAATGTAATATTTGTAAAACTCACCCTCATCCTAAGAATTTTTTTTTGCCATAGCCACACTAATTATTTCTTAAGCATTTTGTATTATCAGTTTGTAAAATCAGCAATCTGTGTAATTTACAGATGGAGCGTGGTGACAGTTCAGCACCCACACACAACATTCTTGGAATGTTGTAAATAAACATTTATAGAACGTTATATTTCAAGTGAAATTTAGGTTGCAAGAACATTGTAGGAACTTTATTCTAACCACTTAATACTGTTCTAGGAATGTTAAGCAAAGTTCGACGCTTTTGGAACATTCCAAATAACTATCCCACAACCAAACCAGAACATTAGGAAAATGTTCTCATAAATTCGTTAGCTGGGTTGCGATTAATCATTTTAAAGCATTAAAATACACAAAATACTACCACTTAACATAAATACAATCTAAATTAATGTCATGATGCAATGCACAATATTTCAAACAAAATAAGAACATTTATTAATTCTTTCAAAGTCGTGAAATTTTAGCCTGAAATTGGACCTCATGGCATGACAGTAAAAACGTATGCGTTTACACACGTTATCAGCACTGATACAAATACATCAGGGCATTTCTACATCACCCATGCATTCACTGTGTGACGCTCTGATAACCGATCTCTAATTTAATTTATATTTATGGTGAGATTTATAATGCAATAATGTTCTCGTGGTTGTTTCATTTGGAGAGTTTACGAGGGGTCTGACAGATGGTGTCATTGTACGTTGCTTCACCACCACTCACCTCTCTCTACTCAAGATGGCCACCCTCAAAAAGAGCCTGAGAGAGAAATGAAATGAACTGTGAAGTCTCCTTGAATTCCACTTCAAAGTTGCAGTTAAGTATGAAAAACTTTGCCACAGTATTTCTCAATCGCCCGATTGAACGAATGCCAGATCTTTGAACACGCTCTAGCGGCGAAGGCTGCAACTTTTTCACATATAGTGTGGTTCAGTTGCTGTGGCTCTGTTTGTGTACTCTTTCCTTGTCTGAATTGTAATCTTAATCCTTCCTAATCAAGACTGGCTCTCTAAAGTGCTTGCACGATACAACATTTCAGCCGGAGACAGTAGGACCTGTCCTTGGAGACATCTTTACCCGGTCTGAAAGTAATAACGGGCAACAAAACAGCACAGTAGATGTGCTCTCCAAACACAGAAGCCATGAATGAGGACTCTCAGAAGCAAGCATCAAAGCCTGAGGAACTCACAGAAGACTGTGGGTAAAGGTGCGGGCTCTCGCAAGATAAAGAGCGCTTGATTTTTGCGGAAAGCATTGTAGCGCTCGTCGCCTTGATTTGGCTTTCAAAACCAGCCAGAACAAAATGCCTCTGAACATACGGGGTGATGGCACACGATGAAACCCTGCACAAAATGATTTAAATCCACACAGGTTTGCTTTTCATTTCTCTCTCAGATAAAAAAAAGAGCCATATCCCCCAGAGAACAAGCCGTTGACATGAAGACACCCCTCCATCACAAACGCTGCGACAAACTCTCTTGTTAAAAGCATCCCTGGTGCGTCAGATATGAGAGAGAGGGAGAGCGAGCAAGAGAAGAAAAAAGGGTTCTCCTGTTGTAAGCCATCTGTCTTGTTTTCCGCTGTTGTTTTAAGCATGGACAAGACGTGCTTAAAAAAGCAGACTAAAGAAGATCAAGTGTCACCAATCTGTCTTATTTGAAGCTATAAACACCTGTCCCTATTCCAGCCTAAGAAATAAGTATCAGTGACAAAGCCTGTGATGTTAAAGTCAAAAAAACTGCGAAAAAGAAAGGTCTTAAGGGTTATCCGTGCTGCTTCTTTCTGTTTCGGGAGATATGGTCATCTCTCTTTGTTTACCAATGAACTACACTGCACCAAAAAAAAAAAAAAGGTTCTCGAGATCTACGGTATGCAGAAAATAGCGAGCAAGTTCCTAACAGCACGCTTTTACAAGATGATTTTTCAAAACCCTTGACTGGCGATGAAGAAAGCCACAAAAACATCTGGAACATGCAGATAGGAATATTCAGAGAATAGACAAAGCTGCTCTGAAATATATTCTCCGGTGCATTCTGGCATATCTCAAGATAAGGAGAATGTTCTTGAAATATATGAATTATAAGTGGGCAACCCTTTAAGCTGCTAAAAAGGCCCTTGTTTTGTTTCAGGAGCAAATGGTTCAGAAGCTTATACTTTGGAGATATGTCTAATCGTTTGAGTGAAAATAAACTGGCAAACGTTCTGTGAAATTATATCAACTTTCCTGTTCTTTTTAAAAACAACGCAGTTTGTTATGGACGCTTATGTGTAAGGGGTTCAATAAAACTCAAGATCATGGAAAGAATCTATACTTTTTACAGTTTGTAAAACAATTTAAAAAACTAATCTAAATACAGGACATGTTAAAATACACAGGTTTGGAAGATGCATTAGGCATTAAAATAAAACATTTTCTGATACAAACTTATATGTTCTAAAATATATTTTTAGTTTATTAGTCACCAAAAAGTACAAACCGGATTCCAAAAAAGTTGGGACACTAAACTAATTGTGAATAAAAACTGAATGCAATGGTGTGGAGATGGCAAATGTCAATATTTTATTTGTAATAGAACATAGATGA
>JAUYWG010000059.1:9610848-9626905 GCA_034779775.1 Enteromius afrohamiltoni | reverse complement strand
ATTTGCCATCTCCACACCATTGCATTCAGTTTTTATTCACAATTTGTTTAGTGTCCCAACTTTTTTGGAATCCGGTTCTACTTGTAATTTGAATTTCACTGCCCATATTCTGATGTACATTACCGTAAAAAAGTGATTGTTTTTTGTTTTTTTTACAAATGATTTTGCAAATAATAATGGTTGTAATAATTTTTACATTTGTGTGATAGTCAAACAGGGGTTATTTATTACAAAACACCATTTTATAAGGTCCCAAACTGACACTGGAATTTAAAAAAGGACATTAAAAGCCAGAAGAAGCTTCTAAACAGAAATATATATATATATATATATATATATATATGCTTTTTTTCTGTTTAATTTCAGTCATTAAATGTAATCATATATTTTAATGAATATTTCTGAAAAGAAGTTAGATGTCTTTAGATGTGATGTTTTTTTTAAATACATCTTGATAGCTGGTTGTCAGTGGCTGTGAGAGCCAAGAGGCTATTTTGACAGTTCATCATTAACACCTCTTCCCAACTCCTGCTATTTGAAGAAACAATATTATGTCGTTGACAGCAGCTGGGAACATAAGCCATCAGTGAATTAAAAAAAAAATCTGATCCTTATTCAATAGCCTCACCTTGCATTTGTAAGCTATGAATAATAAAATGAATGTACCTGCTGAACATTCAGTATGCACTAATACACTACTGTGCTTGGTATTAGGCCATTATATTTTCACCCAGAAAAAAGCCAAAAAAGCATTTTGCAACAGTGTGTCAGCGGGAAATATTATTTCAAATTTTCATACATTCCTGTCCAATTGTATAAATGCAGAGAGATAGTTTTTTAAGTACAAGGAGTCTGGCAACAGTGCTCCACAAAAAGATCTGATCTTCCAGTCCTTCTGGATTGACATGAAGAAACAGAACAAACTGAGACTAAATTAGATTAAATCCAAAAGAACAGTGGCAATGACTTGAAAAACTATGTACAAGTAGGCCAAAAGCTGTTTTAAATGCAAGGGGTGGTCATACCAAATGCTTATTTGTTTAGGTTATTAGAAGTTAATTGAAGTTCATTTTAATTATATTAGATTTTGTCATGATTTCTTCATGTAATATCAGATGGACTGGATGATGATGTGATCAGAACATTGGCTGTTGTCAGACTCTTTGTGGATAAACTGATATTTCCTACTGACACATACAGCAAAAGATTTTATAGTGAAAACATTGGCCTTAGACTTTTGTAAAGTAGTGTACATTTAACGGAGCCATTGAAATTACATTTAAAGTTAACGCTTGCCCTTTCTTCACAGTTCCTATACTGTGTGTTTATGTGATCTTGCATGTAGATATGTTACATTTATTTAAAAACACTTAAACTACATAATATTCATGAGTGGTGTCTTCCTCGTATTTCTAATTAATATCCATTAAAAAAACAGACAGGGTTTTAGCCAATTTAGATACACAGGAAATCAAAGAGTATGATGCATGTAGAAAATGTCGACAAAAAGCATGAATATTTGTTTAAGTTTCTTTGTTCTTCTTTCTTTTAAAACACAGAGTAGCCTATTCCAGATGTGACGAGATATTGCGTGCACTTTTGCTACTGTGTGTTTAAATCTGTATGTTTGAGGTTATAAAAAAAGCGTACGTCACGCTATAGCGAGTCACGTGACAGTGTGTAGTTTCAAGATGGCTGCGGAGGATCTCCCGTCTCAATTTGATGTTGTCATTCTCGGAACAGGTATGAAATATCAACATTAACAGCATCATTTTTTAATGAGTTGCGCGACAGAGGTGTTTTCTGTGCCCGGTATGGCTGTGGGAAAAGAGTGTAGAATGACACTCTCTGTGTTGTTGCCACAGACACAGCGACATATGAACGCTAAAGCTAATGGGACTGTGTGTTTTTGACATGTATGACGAAGAATGGCATTCATATATTTGTTTTGACAGTCATTTGAGTATTGAATTGTGTAACAGGAGCGAATCAATTAGACAGAATCGCGTGTGTCGTTGGCTGGATCTGAATCAGAGATGCTGAATCACATGAGATTCGCTGTGGGAATTCAGATGGCTAACAATAATTTATTATTTATATATTTGTTATTATTATTATTATAAACAAGAATTTGCAGCCGTTATAAACATGAGTTACACTTTTGATGTCTATTATTTTACTGATTTAATTATTATTATATTGTTATACAGTATATATATATGGCAAATAATCATAATAATTATTATTAACACTTAATATGTAACATAATTAATAATAACAATTATTACAAAAATTATAATTTCATTAACAACATCTTGTTTATTGTTTGTCGTCTGTGTAAAACAAATATAATGCATGTGGGTAATATAACAACAACAATAATAGTAATAATTATAAACATTATTGTCAACGCTTTTTATCATTTTAATAACTTTGCTGTCTAACTTGTTAACTGTTGCTTGTCTGTGTATACCTAAAGCATATGAGTGTAATAAAATTGCTTTCATTATTATGAGCACATTATTTACAATAATTATTATCTATATAACAGCTTTATTGTGTATTTTTGTATTGTTAACAGTTAACAAATAATAATTATTATTATTAATATTTAATAATAATATTTAATTACTACACATTTCTTACAACGTTACATGTTTATTGTCTTTACTTCTACAACTACTACTAATATTAATGCAATTATTAATTTTAAAATATAAATTTTAGTATAATATTAGTTTGGTTAATAATCATGATTTTGATCATTTAATGGAATGTTGCTACAATCTACAAAAACAGAATTTCTGATTAAGTCAGTTTTTATATTTAATATTTTAAATTTTTTATATTATGTAATATTTTCTATTATGTAAGTTTTATTCAAAGCAACTTGCAGTACACTTATTACAGAAACTCCTCCCTTGTGGTAATTTGGGGCTAGGATTCTAAGGGCAGAACGCTGAGGGCTTGGACTTCTGACTACCAACCAGGAATACACAGTGAGTTTTACAGAGGACAGTTCTAGTTTCCCAATCCTAGAGTTTAGCCCTACTTTATTGAGTGCATCGTTGCTTTAAAGTAGTGCACGTAAACCAGTTTGTCGTTGAACAGAACTGGAGCTGACCCTGACTCTGCGACCTGCTTTAAACCCAGCACTGAATTGTATGTTTGTGCTGTGGACCCTCTGGAGGGCGGATACTTTACCGGACTGCGTGGTGCAGAGCGAGACCCCTGGAACCATACTGTCCTCGTTCTCTCTAGTGTCCTCATTCAAAGCGCAGAAGTGTGTTTATATGCAGGCCAGATCCTCAGGACAGTGCTGAAGCCAGCAGGAGATGAAGTTACTCCCTGGTGCAGGGCATTGTTCTTCACAACAAGGAGGAGAGGTAGATGGTGAAAAAAGAAAAGTGAGGTTAGTGCGATGGCTAAGAGCAACGTTCTCGTGCTGTGATTGATGGTGTGCAAATGAATATATCTGGCCCACTTCTGGTTCCGCTCATGCAAAACCACCAGAGCCAGTTGGTCCCAAGGCAACCAGTGACACGGGGACACTCACAGCTTGGACTATTTCTGCTCAGACTCCGTTCCGTGTCAAGGTTGCTCAGACAAGCGTGCTTGTCCCAGACTCCCTAGTTACCCCCGTTTTTGCTGCTGGATACGGACACAAATGAGGATATGGACAGGGAGCAGTTGTTAATGAATACTGCAGCCTCCATAATGATGCCTGCTAGACCCTCTGACTGTGTGAAGGACTGCGTTCCCGTCGGTCGCGGCCCGTCAGCTGGTGAACTCGCACCTGACCCGGCTGTCCCCGGAGAGACCATGCTCAGGGTCTGCTGAGGTGGGAGCAGATGCCTGTGGACCTTTTCATTTTTTATATTGTTTGGTTCAGAGGCCTATAGTGAAATAGAATAATCAAGAACAAAACGGCAAACTGAAATTCCCCCTGGCTTCAGGTTATTTTCCTGCGGTTGCTGTTGTGCGCTGTATGGAGCTAATCGGGTTCAATGGATGACTTCCAGAATCAGCTCCCGCAGAAAGCTAGGGAGTATCTCAAGGTCTGGTGTTTGATATGAAACTTTCATATGTCTGATATCTACAGAATAAGTATATGTTTTTTATATGTCTTTTATATGTCCTCAAAATGAACTCAAATGAGACAGAAATACGAAATTCGGAATATATTTTGAACAAAGCCGAAATAGAGTGAGAAGATAGTAAAAAAAAAACAAACAAACAAAAAAAAACATATGATAAACAGTTCAAAAACAAAAGTTCTGTTCGTTTACAAAAATAAAACTTCATTCAGTTTTTAAAACGAATCTCAAACCATTTCATATTACATTAGCATATTTCCCGCCCATTTTTCGAGTTGATCTGAATGAAAATCTGTTTCCTGGGTAACACTGTACGCAAATCAGCACTGCGCTTACTCAGGCATTACAGGCAAAACTGAAAATAAAAATAAGACCAAACGGACCAAACGCCGCAGATTAGCTTCATGCAAAGGAGCTGATAAATCATTGAGCAAATCGTTTAGGAATTGCTGAACAAGTAAGGTAAAAATTGACCTTGCATGCATATCAACCTGCTGTGGAGACCTTTCATAACCCCTAATATGGGCTTCAGATTTGGTGAATTTCAGCACTTGCTTACTAGTGGATCTTCTGCAGTGAATGGGTGCCATCTGATAAAAACAGTACAGTAATACACAAGTAACTGACATGACTCCCGTGCGTTAGTTCCTTTGTTATTAATATAAATTTGTTATTGCATCAGGTGTGGACTTGAATAGGTTTGAAATTGGTTGAATTGAAAATAGCAATGGGTTCTGTTTTATAGAATGAACAGATAGCACTATGTGTTTTGTAATACGTGCCGTTGTAGTTGATATTTGCACCTCTGGTAGAAGGTTATGCAATGTAATATAACACATTGAGTGTATATTTTAATCTAAAATTATTAAATAGATGCTGCCTCTTTGCGACAATAACGCTCTCCCCATGCCTACACCTACAAGTATTTTGTCAGTGGTAAGGTAACGAGTTGTTCGGTCTAGATTTGAATAGATTCAAATCTATTTTAAATGTGCAAAAGAACGCTAAACTACAATATTTAAATTTGAATGTACAATATAAACAATTAAAATAATTAAGAAAAGGTTCAGAATTTCCTGTTGTGTGGTAGTGTAATTGTAAGCCCAAGTAAACCTTATGCCATGTTCAGCTTCCTCCCAAATGGAAAACCAGTATTGCAATGCTGAGCTTGCAGGAAACGTGTATATATATATATATATATATATATATATATATAAACATATTATTAAAAAAAATGTACTCAGCAGCCAATTTCAGGCTGAAAATTTTTGACATGTTGGTAACCAGTTAAACTTACATTACCTTACTACAGTATTTCTACGTTTTCTGACAATATTTTGGAAAGCATGTTTTGGGACATTCACTTTCTCAGCTATAATGTAAAAGACCTGCTGCAACCCGTTCATAAAAAGCTTGAGGCCATAACTGTCCCCTACTCTCAGGTCTAAGATTAAATTTTTCCACATGGCAATGAACTTTTGTTGAACATTTTTTAAATTACTTCTGCCTGGCTGTAAAACCATGGCCATTTTTTGTTAAATATTTTAAACAAATGTACAACTTCCCTCTGTCATATTTCACCACAGTTTAAAAAACAAATAAAATGAAGCCTGTTTTGAGACACTCAGGATTCTTTGCGCTGTGTGTGTGATGACATTTTGATTTACAAATAAGCACATTTCCCCCCGTGATTTTATTACACGTATGCAAAAGTGACTATAATTAAAAAAGTTTTTCAGACTGAGATCTAAACTTTTTTTCAAATCCCAAAACATTTTGCTGTTTCAGTGATCAAGTTATAAAGGTTTTCTTCTTAATGCTGCAATTAAACACTTACCAACCAATACGATACAAGCTCTTGTCTGGAAATGCTTAGGACGCACTAATGTGCTGACAGCTATTCTGCCAACAGCTAAAAGTCGAAGCGGTCACTGTATTTCATGCACAGTATTTCATGCTGAATGCGTACTGAAGCACGGCAGCTGCAGAGGCTAAAGGATGCAGTCAATGTAAAGGTACAAGACTCTTTACTGAAGAGCACCGTTACAGGCTCAGCAATCATTGGCTGACAGGCCTGACTGAGATGCACGTTTAGTTAATCTCATATCAGAGCTGTTTCCTCACCTGCCGCTAATAGAGCAGCAATGAAGAAAACAAGCCAGCCATTTCACCAGCCCGCACTTTGAGCCTGGGTTAATGTAACTATTCATCTTGCTTGGACCCCATGTGCCTTTAGCTTGAATAGCCTCTATTAGCAGTCATGTGATTACAGAACACCTTCACAGATATCCCTGTGCTCTTTTCAGGAGATTGATTTCTCATGGCCCTTGAGCATTAGTGTGGAATTGATTGTTAGTAGGACCTCCAATGGGCGTCATAGTCACAGACTGCTTGAAGATTGTCAGTGAGCATTGTAACAGGGTTTATGACTTTGACACTTTTTTGTTTTTCTCTTAGACATGCGCATCTAGATTTCATTTAGACCAATGGTGACGCTGGCATTATTTACAGGGGTTATGAATTTATACAGATTTTTTTCTTTGCGGCGTAAGTTTGCAGATTGGTTTGTGTAACACATGACACTCATGTAGAATTAATAAACAAAATGTAATCCAAATTCATGCATACAAGTTCAGTTATATTAAAAACCCTAAGCTGCTTTTAGCCTTTTCACTTTACGCCAATAAAATCACCATAACATTTTGGATTTCGGATATTTTTTTCTGAATAAAGATAGACATGTATAGTGATGGAAGCCAAAAGATTAAAAGTCATTGATTCATACAGTATTTATTGAGTAATCCACTATTTTGTAGAGGTCAAAATTGAAATTCTCACCTGAGATTCATAGCCAAATTACAGAGGGGGTCAGAGAAAGATGGTAGTACCGTAATGTTACTTTCACACAGAGATTGGTAGGTCTGTTAGTAAAATATGTTGGCTTTAGCAGTCTTTGTTGCATTATATGCTAATGGCGACCATATGGAAAAAGTTTGCATGCCTGTAACTCAAGAAATATTAATGATATCTTAATGCCCTTTTAGATATTGGGTCTTAATTAATGGTTGAACAATATATCACTAATATCACTCAAATATTGGTATCAGCTGGTAAGTTTTCTTGTTTGATGGTGCATACAGTGCATGCGTTCTCCCTCTTGTTCGTTGCATTAATTAGAGTTCTATCTAATACAACTAGAAGTCTGTCTAATAAACACATGATATCAAATTATGTTGCGGATTATGCATTTTACTCACTGTCATATGCAAATGCTCTGCATGCTGTATGTAAAGAGTGTTAACTCTTTACACAAACTTCCCAGAATACTGAGTTTCCAGTTGGTTACAGTACTTACTTCCTTTTTAATTCTATTTTTATTAAATATTTATTTATTTCTGAAAAATACATTGTCATCTAAAGTGTAGGTATGTTTCTTTTGCACTTTTTTGAATCCATGTTCAAATTTCTTAAATATAAATGTCAATAAATTAAATGATAATGGTTTTATATTGGCCATCGGCCACCCTGCCTTCCAAGATATCAACATTGGCTATCAAAAAAGACATCGGTCGGCCACTAGTCTTCATTTTTAAGGCCCTAATATGGTTCAGTTCCAGGGGGTTCCCAGTCGATGAATTATTAAATAAATTAAATGTATTACTGAAATTAAATTAATGAAGCCCAGATAAATGAAAAAATGATTATAAATACATGAGTGTGTAGTCTGTTGTGCTGCGTGTTACAGTGTGTCACTGTGTTCAGTTCACCCAAGTGGCTCAAGATCCAGTGTTTTCGGTGTCTCAGAGCCGCTTGGTTCACGGTAAAGATGGTGAACATCATTTCAACATGTGATATGATTTTTAACATGCATATGGGAAAGTAATGTGGAGCAGTTACCCATAAATAATACCAGGCAACCCCTGTTTAATGGGATGTAAGTTTGCACGTGAGTTTGGAATGACTTGGAATATAGAGCAAACACTGGACCACCTTGGTGCTGTTCGCTTATTTATTAAAAGGACTAGCAGCTCTGAGTTCTCCCTTTGTGTTTTTGTGGCAAAAGAAAGTCAGGCCGGTTCAGTACGAGGAGGCTGAGTAGATGATGACAGAATTTTTATTAACGGTTGAACTCTTCCTTTACATTTCCCACAGATGTGAAGGAAAATATACAACAGCATGGTGTATGTGTGAGAGAGAGATAGACAGAGGGGATGGGTGACATAAATGGGTGGAGTGTAAGAGAAGTGACCTGCCCTCTCCCTTTCTCTCTTACTCTCTCTCTCACACAGTCCCTCCCTCGCTCCCTCAGCCTCGACTATAAATAACCGAAAAATGACTTTCAAGGTGCAGAGATAGAATCCATTTGGAATGTTCTCTAAAATGAAGAGTGATTTATGATTTCATACAATTCCTGCTGAAAGCATTTCGGGCTTTGCCCGGTCATCAAAGTCCTGCCAGCTCAAATCTATTATTTATTGCCCAGCATGTCTATGTGGCATCAGAACTTTATGGCAGGTAATGTTTGTCTTTAGCAAACATGATGTGGAAAAATCAATACCGGATAGGATAAATGGCATTAAAAGATGGCGGCCAGAGGTTATTTACACTTTTTAAAAACATCTTCGGTATTATCTGGACAGATATATTGAGGCTCCTCGCACCGTCGCTGCGCTGGTAGGGGCGTAATTGAGATGCATCTCTTTTAAACAGGCCAAGTGAATTAATGTGATACTTTTCCATAAATTTTAATTAGGTTTCTTCAGTTCGGGTGATTTTATGAAATGACGTCACTGTAAAGCACGTACGAATGCATTATTATTAGTTATTATTCCATAGTAAACATTTCAAGTCCTAATTTGTATGTATTTCATCAGAACAAGATTGTCAGACTAGATTTAATCCATTAGGAGTTTATTGGATTGTTGGTTGTTAGTGTAAAAAAAAAAAATGTAGTAAATTTAGGAGCATGCATTGTTAAAGTCAATATTATGCTATTGGATCTGGATGATGTGCCATTGAATTTGGATGACTTTTCAATCCTGTTACAAACATTGTGCAACCAGATTTTATCCATCAGGATTTGGAATGTGGAAATTTGACATTATGTTAACAAAGTGTTTTGTTTATTTTACAGTAATGTTCAATGATAAATCAGCGCAATCAAATAGAAATCAAGTGAATTTCTTATATTTGGACAAAGGTTTTTGGTCACATTGTAGGAGAGCATGTGGGTGTCTAGAATCCCAGGATTCTTCATCAGTGAAATAGCCAGTGCTAGGAAAGATACGACGGGCCTGCTCGGAATAAATCACTTTTCCATTGTGTGTGTGAGATGGGGCTGTGCAAGGCCAGATGAAGAAGAAGAAAGATGGAGGGACAGGGACGCTTCAGCAGCTTAATGGAGTTGTTTTCAGCCCCGGTGCTGCTCAATCTTGCTCTCAGGGACCCCACGCGCTCCGTCTGCCTTTTTAGTGCGGCTTTGCGTAGTATGTAAACCTCAGCTCAAGCAGTATGCTAGTAAATATACCGATTGGATCCATTGGTACTTTGGCTTGTGAGCTAGAGCTTGTAAGAGCACTTAATTTTAATAGTCAGCGAGTTATCTGGGAAATGTTTACCATATGTAAATGACTGTCCAAATGCTGTGCAGCATCAGCATTGCCAAATTCATGCTGCTTGCAGTTTCATAAACTGTCATATGCCACTTGCTTATTACAGGGGTTACCATATTCTTCTGTTTCATGGTGTTTTTGTATGTGATGAAATGGGGTCCTGATGAGAAATGTATAAATCAATGAAGAAATTGATAAATCACCGAAGGAAACGTGTGTTTTTTGTGCTTTTGTTTTTAATTCGTGCATTTGTTGCAATTTGTTTTTCCATTTAAATTTTTGATTTTTTTTTTTATTATTTATTTATTCATAATGCATTTTCTTTAAACAGACATGTTGAAATAGTTTTAGTTAATAATAAAATCATCAATCAAGTCAGTAAAAATCAACCACATATTTTTGGATAAATGTGGATAAATAAATGGAATTTGATCATCTTAAAAAAATATAATTTAATAATATACAAATGATAAAAATGTACTTTTTAAAAGCAGAAATTATATATTTATATATATTTTATAAATGAATTTTTTTAAAAATATTTTTAATCAGCTTATTTATTCATTTCTGAATATCATGAAAACTTTTTTGAATATCATGTGTGCGTCCCCATACAAATGACCACTCCATTGCGGTTCACTGGCAAAATATTTGCGGCAGAGCGAATGCTAAAATCTAGTGACTTGCTTTATTAGAAATGGAAGATGAAAGATTGAATGAAACCCAATATTGTTAGCTGTGTCGTTGTCTATATGCTGAGTTGCTATTTCTAACTGGATGTATCCGCAGCAGTTAAAGTGAATACGCCTCCAGCAAGCCTTAATGCTTTTTGCATCAGTGTAATTGTAAACGCAGTCGGACTGCTTTGCGTGCATGAAATGGTACGCATTTCACAAATTGAGTGAAACTTTCAATTCAGAGAGAGATCACAATGGTAGTCGGTGACAATGCTTTCTGTCTGTGTTCATTTCCCAGGCCTCACAGAGTCTGTCATTGCGGCGGCATGCTCCAGAGTCGGACAGAGCGTTCTGCATTTGGACAGGTAGTTTGATGCTCAGCGCCCATAAAATGAGATATACGTAAACATTTATGTTTACATTAGAGGACGCTTTTATCCAACGTGACAGCAAAGAGCAAACACTTGATGATACTGAATAAATAATTTCTTTTTTTATTTACAGAAGGAACTATTATGCTGGAAACTGGGCAAGCTTCACATTCAATGGCTTGCTGTCATGGATGGAGGAATATAAGGTCTTTATTTGATCGTTTTCGCTCAGATACAAGTTATTGTGAACGTATGTGAGGTTCATAGGTAACTGAATAACATTTTTTCAAACGTAAACTACAATGTAGCAGTTTTAGGCTGTAGGTCACCTTGCGGTTTTGTAGTCAATGGTTGATTTTGGTTTATAATGTGTTTTCAGAATCAGCAGGAGGTACAGATCACAGAGTTGGAGCAAGTATGGAGGAGCTTGATTGATGAGGGAGAGGATGTGGTGCCTCTCAGCTCTGTGGATTCCTCTATTACCAACTTGGAAGTTTTCTGTTACGCCAGGTTAGCATTCATTTTACTTACAACTTGAAATGAGTCCTTCACAAATTTATGACAACAGATTCTTTGTGTTTTGTCTGTTGAATGCACATTTGCTTTTAGTTTTACAACATTTTTATACGTGAGACATTTTAAGGTATTGTGCGATATATCAGAATAATAAACAAACTGCGTACTAGTCTAACTGAATTTACTGCTAGGATCATTTAAATGTTACTTCTACTTTGAAGGAAAAAGCTCTAAAAAGACAGATAATTGATCATACGTAATAAAGAAAACAAGTAATTAATATATAATAATATTAAGTTTAACGCAATGTTGCACATCAATGCATTTTGACAGGTCCCCAAAAATAGTGAATTATATTTTAATAACTAAAAATAAATGATAATAATAACAATATTGAGGGTGAACCTTAGCAAATGAAAAACTGATTTGTCTAAACGCACACACACACGTGTGTGTGTGTGTGTTTTAGAAAATCTAACCATTAAAAAAAACTTTGTCATGACAGATTTTTCAAACATTCATTAAATCTTGAAGAACAGGTTATTATGAATATGTAACAGTGCATTAATTTAGCAAATTAATTGGACATTGAATGTCTTTCCTAAGGTAAATGTAACGTTGTTACATGGTTTTCCCCAAACCTTTTTATTGATTACTATTTTATTGTAATTCTGGGAGAATTACATGAGACATTTCAGTAAATGGTTGTTTCTTTCAACATACTTTCTGATGATCATTAATGCCTATATGGTGCTATAACTCGTAGTAAAAAGATGTTAAAGAGTGTCAAAAGTGTTTATTGTTTGTACTTTATAGTGAGGAAGAAGAAACAGAAGAGGAAACAAAGGCCACGTTAACAAGCTGTCAGTCTGTGAATGCTGAGACTGTGTCAGAAGAGAACTCCACTGAAACTCAAGACACAGTTACAGGTGATGACGGTACAGACTCTGATGCTAAGACACACAACGAGGAGCATGAAGTGGACCAGCAGCAAACATCTGACATTTCAGAAGCCAGCCAATCACAGGAGGAGAACGATTCACAGGCATTCAGCAGCCCAGCAGATCCACCTGTAGCGGTGGCAAAGAAGATAACATATCAAAAGTTGGTAAAAGAGGGACGCAGATTCAACATTGACCTTGTCTCCAAGGTTTGTATTGTTTAAATACACATGCTCCTCAAAATATTAGGTAGTAAAAAGAAAATAATAGGAAACCAAAAATGCTTTTACGAAAATCAGCTGAAAAGAACTCCTTAAGCACTTTAAATGGTTATGTTATGCCAACTTAAATATTTTTAGTAGTGAACACTTTTCTAGCAATAACTATTTAATACAGTAAATGCTTGCATGGTAATTGATGATACTATTATTTGATTAGCAGTTGCTGAATGAGTAAGACAATATAGACCATTTAGACATTTGGGCCTGGGCCGCAATGGTATTGCAGGGGGGCCGCCAATTATTATTAACAGAAATTGTAATATTGTTAATATAATAAGAAATGTCTAGTTTGCTGATCCGTTATGTATATTTTCAGTTTATTCAATACATCACCAGTTTATTCAATAAAGACAATTAACAACTCACGGCCCAAACAGTCAAACACACTAGGTACTCGAAAGCAAGAGTACTTAGTTAACCCGACACAAAAAGCGGGTTCGTTTAAGTTCTTTTGCAGTGGGCCTCGGAAACATATGTGTTTGGCTGTTTGGGCCGTGAGTTAAAAAAGGTTGGGAACCACTGATTTAGACAATAATGACGCGCATGGACCAAACTTTTGGTCTGTGTTTGTTTATCGGCCTGGTTAGTGCCGCCAGCTACAACCACGTAATTCTTTAGAAAATATCATTTTCATTTCATCCTGCATATACGGCAGCGTTTGTAAGCTCAGAGCTGCTTTCCGGGGAAACGTCTCGTTTCTCGTGCTTAAAGCACCTCCTGCTGGCAGAGAATGATTTGCCGTCTGATTTACGCAGCGAACATATTTTGCTTGTTCTACTCTAGAAAGGACTTAGCTGTTGTTATTGATTTTTTGGGATGTTTACCGGAAGTTAAGTTAGGGCCACAAAAGCATGCATGCGCAGTAACGTTTGTTTATGTTGTTTTTGTTGAAACCTTTTATAGCAAAACATCAAACGATACCAAATCATTCACTTAACATTAACCTTGCGTGTAATTAACACTTAATTGTAATATATGTAACACTTAGTTTCTCTAAATTAAAAGAAACAATTTTCTTGAATTCAAAACAATGAACTCATACTATTTTGTTGTTGCTGTGTTCTTAAGAATAATTAAGAATCTACCATTTTCAAGCATTAGTTTTGCTCAAAGAAAAGGAAAAATGTCTTATTTTGTAATCTGTAATAGAAGTTTATTCATCCGTGGGACAATTTCCTCACCGTGTCATCCATAGCTTCAAACAATTAAAATGACTTTCTAAAACACCATCACTTAGTGATCACAGTCTGGCTTCTAGCTTTAAATGAACTTAGACGGCAATGAAATGAAATTTATAGTGTTCTCCTTGACCCTCTTCAAAGCTGATGTATTCACGTGGTGCACTGGTGGATCTGCTCATCAAATCTAATGTGAGCCGTTATGCAGAGTTCAAGAACATTGGACGTATCCTCACCTGCAGAAATGGAAAAGTGGAACAGGTATGGATAAATTCTATTAAAAGAATCAAATAAATGTCAAAATGACTATTGTATGACTAACAATAACTGACATTTTGGCCCAAAAGAAGTAATGCAACCATTTTTCCAAGCTGCGTGGTTCATGTAGGGTTGCAGTGATTTGATTTGATTTCTTTAATTTTCCTTCCCAATCCAAAATTGAGTGTACTACTTGTTTTCCTCATGACTGCGTTATATTTTAGGCCTAATGTGAAGCATCCTGATTCAAATTATTAGAGCAGTTCAGCTAAGATAAAATGATTAAATCGATTTGCTGCTTGATTTATCCATTTCTATTTACTAATGTACCTGATAAGAGCATTGACGCAAAAGGTGTTTCTCATTTCACTAAAAATATTAAATGCTGCATTGTGATGCAAAATCCATCTGTGTGAGTAATTCAGGGCTAAAAGTAAGCCGTTTTTCTCACAGTTGTTACATCCTCCTCTGTACTGAGTTTGTGTAATATGTGTATTTGTGTATGCACTAATGCATATAAACACTTTAACCTGCTCTGTCCTGTTTCTTCCTCCCCTGAAGGTCCCGTGTTCACGGGCAGATGTGTTTGCCAGTAAGCAGTTGACTGTGGTGGAGAAACGCATGCTGATGAAGTTTCTTACCTTCTGTCTGGACTTTGAGCAGCACCCAGAGGAGTACCAGGGTATGACCCCTTGTTTTTGTTTGCCTGCAGCTCTCTGATTCACATAAAACATCAGAGACATTTACATTTACTTTCAAAATCTCTGTGAACTAGAGAATTTAATTCTTAAAGTCCACATGAAATCAAAATGGAACTTTTTTTCACTTTGATAAAGAATGTTTTGTGTCTTATGTACCATTTAATCAGTGAAAAATATCGAAAATTATGGTCTAAAATGATATTTACCAATAATATCATAGCATAACATTCATGATTAAATCTAATGGAGGTGCATTAAATCAATCCTACATTTCCTACATTTACATATATATAGTTTCAGAAAACTTATTATTGAATTCCCTTTGACCTATTCTTTTAATAAAAATAAAAAAAAGTAAGTTCAATGTTAGGTCATTTGTAAAGAGAAAAAAAAACGAATTCAAGATAACAGAATTCAAGCAAAAATTAGGTTTTAAGAGTCTACTATGCACTTTCTTTTACCCAGTTTTATGTTTTGGATGGCCTACCATGGAATATTAAAGCATTTTGCAAATATATCATCAACAATAAATTCCCAGTCACAATTGCAACAGTACTCAAATGACTAGTTTTTTTTGGTATTAGAGTTATTTTAACTGTCCAAAAACAGAGATATGGCAAATTGGTATTTCTTATCATACTATCATTTTGTTTTATTATTGAAATGAATTCATTGTATGTAGCACGCGTAGTTTTACAGTTTACTGCGCACTGTTATTCTTCTCATTATTTACCTAATCCAGGTAATGAATTAAGTAATTTTACACATTCACAGAAAATAGCTTACTTCCATATCGCAAAAGTAGGTGGATATTGCCCACTGTATCACTGTTGTCTTTAAAGCTATAGCTGTATTGACTCATAGTCACACTGACATTAGGTAAATTGCGACTTTTATGCTATTCAACATGCTATAATAACAACTTTGGAAATAAAAGAGCCTTTCATTCATTAGTGACAGGCTGGTGCTCACAATATTATTTTACACTATAAACAATTTGAAATTGTCCTTATTCTAGACTACCCCGATAAACCATTCAGAGAGTTCCTGAAGAACAAGAAACTCACGGAGAACCTGCAAGACTTTGTTTTGCACTCCATTGCTATGGTGACGCAGCAGACCCTTACGGAGGAAGGACTAAAGGCCACGCAACACTTCCTGCGATGCTTGGGACGCTACGGCAACACTCCCTTCCTGTTCCCTCTGTACGGCCTGGGAGAAATCCCACAGTGCTTTTGCAGGTAAACTTTACAGAATACTGTTACAGAATGGAGCAGAGGTCTTTGTCAGCTCATTTCACATCAGGGTTATTATAGTTACCCAAAACTAAAACCATAAAAACATTTGGAAAATTTTATTATAAAATGTTTAAAAAAAGACATGAATGTAATTTAGTTTGACTTGATTTACTAAAATAATGAAATA
>JAUYWG010000059.1:9600527-9610748 GCA_034779775.1 Enteromius afrohamiltoni | reverse complement strand
AAAATTTTATTATAAAATGTTTAAAAAAAGACATGAATGTAATTTAGTTTGACTTGATTTACTAAAATAATGAAATAATGACTGAATGAAGCATCTAGCCATTAAAAAAAATTAAATACAACAACATCTCACTGCCAAATTTACCAAAGTAAATTAAAAACTACATATAAAAAAAAGAAATTATATATATACTATTTCACATGCAATCAAGTCATCTAAACTCGTTTCCCAACAGTCACAGATTTTCCTGATTTCCATATTTTAATTTTTATTAGGCTCTATTACACATCTTCTGCAAGAGAACAGAATCTCTAGCTTAAACACAGGTAAAGAAGTAGTAGAAAAAAACTATAGTATATGTACGCAAAAATAACGTGATAGTCCAACATTAAACAGCATATAAATCAAAACTGCTTAATGTTTTTGATTGTCATTTTGAATCCAATTTAGACATAGTCTTTGACAAAAACGTCATTTTCTCTTCTTTTGTTGTTTTTGTTGTTTTGTTTGTTTTTTAATGAAATTTGCCTGCATTCAAGTGTTAAAGCAGAAGCTGTTCTTTCCTTTAACAGAATTGCATGTTCAGATATTCATACAACTAAATATTCCGTGAAAGTTTTGTAAAAATGCTGGCAGAGACTGGCAACTTCTTTTAATGGTTTTGGGGAAGGGTAGTTAATGGCACAGCAACAAAACATGGCTGTTCATGTAAAAAATACTGACATTTTGGGCAAAAAAGTGGAACTCGGACCGAAAAAAAGATATTACTTCACCCCAAAATGAAAATTTAGTTGTTTAACCCCATGACATTCCAAACCCCATCAAAGCTTTGCTTGTCCTCAAAACGCAATTTAAGATATTTAAGACTGTCCCATTTACTGCCAAACAATTTTTACTGTCAAGGTGCAGAAAAGTATGAAAGGCATCGTCAGAATACTGCATCTGCCATCAGTGATTCAACAGTAATGGTATGAAGTGACAAGAATATTTTTTTAAGGAAATAAAACAACTTTATTCAATAATTCGGTGCCGTAATGTCACCGTAGCGCCATTTTGGAGATCATCCGCTGGACACACATAGCATATTCTCATCTGTGTCCCGGCGTTTTGTGGGAGTGAAACAAATACTTTTTTGAAAGTGGGTCCAAGAGTGGAAAACACCATTTTTGCATTTTCATGTGGACTGCCAATCCATATATTTAACATGATGATGTCACCAGGTCATGCCTCGCCCGTAGTCAGACACCGCTGCGACACGTAACAGCAACAAAAATATGAACAAAAACTGAATGATTGTCTTTTTATTTCAGCACCACATGCTGGTCTGGCATGTCTACTACATCGTTTTGGATCGGTTTTGTGTGGACGCAGATATTTCGTGAGATAAGGGGGTAAAAAAAGATTGGATATGGAGAGCTCTGACTTCATGCTGACGTAGCCTCAAATAACGTCTTTCGTACTTTTCTAGACCTTGACAGGGTATGTTACTTGGCAGTCAATGGGACAGTCACGAGCCTCCTGGTTTTCATCCAAAATATCATACATTGTGCTCCGAGGATGAACAAAGCTTTTATAGGTTTGGAACTGGATTTAGTATTTTGGGGTGTAGTATCCGTTTAAACTCTAGGGTCTTTACTTAGTTTTAGCTCCAATCCTCCCAGCTCCGAGGGGGAAGGGAGGAAGCAGGCCGTTAGGAGGAGGGTCAGAGCTCTGCAGGACCGCGAGTGTTTGCTTTTAGCACTTCGAGTCTGCTGGGAGCAGTGCTGTGAAACGGTGGCACTTAGAGACGAGCAGTCTTCAGCCGTGCGCCGCTGAGAGGAATCATCATCACAGAAACCATGAGCTGGCGTCAGGCCAGGTTACAGAGAACATCTCCCCAAAGACAAGCCAAGCAATGGAGTGTTTATCTAAAATGCACATATGACTCCAGCCCCTGCTATGAGCTCTGCTCTTAGAAAAAGTTCCTTTTACATACACATCATGTCAATGCATAGCTGATTTGTTGAAATAGATCAGGCCAATAATATCAGAGCACTGGGCAAATGTCGCTTACAATGTGAACCCATTAGATACAGATCGATACTTTATTTGATTATGCATTTGATTTTGTCGGCTGAAGTTTCTGAACCGTTATTGCTGTTATGTAATCATGTTCTGTGACATGACTTTATCATAATTCCACATAAAGGCAACTTAACCCCCCACCTCACAATTTGGGTTTGACGTCTCGCGTCGGAGAGACCTGCGAATTTTAATGCGCCTCTTCGTCTGTGAGGCAGATTAATTAGCATTTTTGATTTCCATAGTTTTCCACTAATCACCCTTGCTGACATTCAGATAAGCACGCTAGCGCACTGAGGCATGAACCCACCTGCAAGCTGTCCATCATCTGCGGAGGGAACGCAAGAAACAGTTGTCGCCGCTGACTTTATTTTTCTCCATGACTTCGTTTTAAAATTGAGCACTGAGGATTTGTTTTTAACCATCAGTGATGGATTTTGTAAAATGCATCCCCAAAAAAGGAACAAAGACCATATTTGCTAAATAATAAAGTGAACGCTATCATGCCTTTCCAAACCTATATGACTTTCTTGGATTGAACACAAAAGTAGATAATTTTAAAGAATGTCCAGGATGCTCTTTTCTATATAAAGAAAATGATTCAGGTCATCAAGCTTAAATGACAAGAAAACACCATGAAAGTAGCCTAGAAAACTAAAGCTATTTGAATGACTTCAGGAGACAATAGAGTGTGACCCAGGATCCCTGTGGGTCCTTAAAAAGTTTTAAAGTATTGTGAATTCAGTTTTATCAGTTTTAAGTTTATAAAAAGTCTTCAGCTTCTATCAATATTAAATGTCCATAATTCGAACAGAGAAACTAAAGCAAAGATATATGAGATCAACACATATATGTAATGTAAACAAAGCAAGCACGCTTACCATTTTGAATATCAGTGACATTGATAACTTTCTGCACTTCAAGCGGCTCACGTTGTTATGATAATATTCACATATTGAAATTCTGTTTGTGCTGCCTTCATTTACTTACTTGTTTTCATTACTTTGGCTTTTTTGGTGTGTCCCGGCCTTAATATGTACTGTATATAACAAAAGTCTTAAATATGGAGAGGCATAAACAGAAATCATGATGTTGTCCATTGTTGTTAAACCACATGTTACACGGTTAAAATGCACCTTAGAAATGTTATGCAGACACATATTGCTTATTGTTATTGCTATCTTAATTACACAATAAGCTGCGTGGCATTTAATTCAGTTAAGGAAAGGAAACAAACACCGTAGTTGATGTGAAGTATTTTACACACTGTAAAAAGAAATCCGTAAAATTTACGGTAAAAAAAAACGGCAGCTGTGGTTGCCAGTATAAAACCGTGAAAAATGCGGTATCAAAATTTTATTTTGTCAGTAGTTTTACGGTTTTATTTTAAATTTACAGTTAATTACCGTAATTTATAATAAGAAACTGTAATAATTGATATAATGTTAATATACCAGCCTATTAAAGTAGTGAAATCTATTTTGTACATTTGAAATGCACTGACAGCTACCAAATGCAGGTGGTAATGAGAAACTTACATGATGAACCAAAGCTCATCACAAGCAGCTTTTAAATAGTAACACATATAGAAGGTGCTCAGTCTCATTCACACAAGCACTAAACACCATCATGGTAAGAATTATTAAACTAAAATGGGCAATAAACATTCATTTAACAACATTGCATGTAACATACAACACATATAAACATAACTGATACAAAAAACATAAAATTCAAACAAAATGTAAAATGCAATGCAGGGAATTCTGGGAATGTGAGTTCACGGTGTTTCCCTGTAAATTTGACAGGAATTTACCATTAACTATTTAACTGTTTTTTACCGTAGCATTTTCACTGTTTTTTACTGTTAAAATTCACAGCCATTTTTTACAGTCCATTTGAGGTCACTGTGTTTTGCTGCCTGTTTAATTTTTGAAATAAATTATTTATTGTAAGATTAAATAGGCTTGTCCTGCATGGACTGTAACGATTTATTTGTGCAGGTCTTAAAATATTATAATTTTTTTTCTTTCATATTGTTAAGTAAATCTGAGTTTAACTGATTATTAAAAATTAAAAAATTGAGATAGATAAAATGGAGATAGATGAACACAAGCTTGCAGGGGCAGAGTTTAAGCAGACTAAATTATTGAAAAAACCAGAGCAAAGTCTGTCTAGTTACAAGGTTATGATTACAAATTATGAAACCAAAACTAGAAAATAATTTACAGATTGTTAAAAAACAAGATCTATAACATGCATTTAGAAAATAAATTATTTTTATTTCAATAGATTGTTTTTTGTTTTTTTTTTACCACCTGTGCCAATTGCCAACCTGAGTTACACAGTTAAAGAATGCCAGAGCAGACAGGTGAATCTACTAGAGAATTAAAGGACTTAAATCAAGCACTTCCCAGAGATGTGACAGGAGGAAAAAGAGATCAAAGAGAGGAAAGAGACGGACCTCAGAGGGGACAAAAGCGAGGGATTGAGAGACAAAAGTCAGAAGGAGAAAGCAAGCGAGGGAGGCGGGTTCATTCATCACGCTGATACCTGCTTGCAGGTGATAGATGGATAGATGGAGGTGCAAACTCAATAATGCTCACTCTCTCAGTTATTCACAGATCAGCGAGCAGCTCCGCTAATATAGTGATGAAAGGCTTTACCGTCCTCACCAGCATTATCCCTCAAGTTTTGACAGCAGAGAGTTTTTAATTTCTAAATAACCTTTGGCACTCTGACTGCCATCTTTCGTCTTCTGCGCTCCGTTCCGGTTCCCCCGTCTCGGGCACCGGGATGGTTTTTGGAGCCAGCGTGATCCATTCAGCCCGGTAAACACATTTGGCTGTGACAGGTTATGATTTGCACCTGCGATCACGGCGCTCCAATCAGACAACAGTCAAACAGAAACAGATTGAGAGGACGGGGAAATGCATTAATTAGAGCCGATGATTGTCTTCGCAGCATTCCCTCATACGCCGCGTTTCCTCTCCGTCATTCGTTTTCCTCCCCCTTTACCGTGTGTTCTCGGGGAGCAATAAACATTTAATTTATTCAGATCCAAACAGGATTTAATTTTCGCAGAGAAAGGCCTGCCAGCCAGCATGGCGCTTTGTTTTCTTTTAATTATTGGCCAACCATTAGCCCCCCACTCGGCTTCCAGCACCCTAGATTACAAACGAATTTGCAGGCAATGAACCTGACAGGTAAGTGGTCTTTGCTGCGTGTGGTAATTTTGTTTGTTTAGCATCTCCTGCACGGTAAGGGGATTTATTGTCGACACTCACAGAACGCTAATAAAACATTCTCTTTTTTGGGGGGGGCCTCCCATGGGCGCTCCGTTTTTTTTTTGTTTTTTTTCTCCCAAACCTGGATTGGCTTTTGAGGAGGAGCAGCGTGTCCAAATGTGGCATCAGGTTTTTTGTTGTTGTTGTGTTGTGTTGCTTTAATCAAGCGAGTCAAGCTTTTCTTCCTTTTGTTTAATAGACTGAGATCTAACAGGTCACAAGGGATGCATTCAAGATTTTTTAGATTAATGGCTTCAATTCCGGCCCATTATTGACTATCTGCTGGGAAATTGTGCAGAATGTTTTGCTCTTTTATTTAAAGAGGGTGAGCTGTAATTTTTGGGTTTCATCAAACAAACATGAATAGTCAAAAGGTCCTTTTAATTATTAGTTAAATTTTTCGCCATTTTAATTCCATTTATTTTTGTACAGTGGCATAATTATGTGATTTTCTTGTTGTTGTTGTTTTTTTTTGTTGCATCAAATGGTCATAAAATTGTATAATTTATCAGGTATAGACAATAGGGATGTAACGGTATCAAAATTTCACGGTACGGTAATACCTCGGTATGAATGGCACGGTACACTATTTATTGAATCATTTACATGAAAAACTAAACTAATTAAGAGATTAAAAAAAGTGCCAGAAGTGTTTATTAAACAGTTTATATGAACACTGAACATATCAATGGAACACACATTAGCCATCTCTCTGTAAACTTTGAAACAGGAACTTCAATTTTAATAACGAAAAATTATTAAACCTTCCACACATACGATTTAAAACCCGCTTTAGATTGCCAGATGACGTCATATATGAATTTGCATATTCATTATGTCAGTGCGTCACATTATCTTGCTTCTCTGTGGTCACATAATGTTATTCCATGCCCCGTAATTCTCAATATAACTGTTTTCACTGGTATTTTTAATGGTTTCTATTGTCAGAAAAACAGAATGAATATGAAATAGTGACTGAAATGCACGTCATTATAAGGCCTTCTGAACTAACTCTACCTTACAAGATGTTAATCTACATTAAAATCCTTATTTCTAATCGTTTATAATTATATACTTATATTTAGAACTCATAATAATGAAACCAAGTACAGATAAGATATAGACAATGGCTATGCTGTGATTTTGGCTCTATTTGCATGTAAAATAGAGTTATAAAAATATCTATTTAAACTGAAAGCCCTGCTCCTCTCAGCCGCTCTCTGAACAGAACAGATGAAGAGAGTGCACGTGCTGGGAGAACAAGAGCTTGCGCGGCAGTACCAGAGACTCGCTGAGGTTTGTCCAAGAAGTCTCTAGATTTGCCGCTAGTCGCTTTTAGGGAAAAATGTTGCTAAGGGGGTCTGAAAAGTCGCTAAGTTAGCAACACTGATCTGTAGCGACAACAACAGACTGCAAAGAATGATGGCCATGCCTGGGCTGATGGGAATTGTAGTTCCCACTACCTCCCATTCGCCTGAGCAAACGTTCTTCAGAAGACCTATCGTTTTATCGAGTCATGCGACCACGGCGGTATTGAAAAAATTTGATATTGCGGTATGACAGTATTTACAATACCGTTACCGTTTTCTATCCCTAATAGACAAACATGGTATGCTTTATCTAACAATTAACAAAGAGTTATAATCATTCAGGTTTTTATGAAACACACAGTGCTGTGGGAACAGTAAATGAAATATACCTTGTTGCCATTACTTCATATGATCCACTACTGTTTTGTGATGATTCTTCATATCAGAACCCTTTACAACAATTTGCCTATAATAATGTCATTAATCACTTACCCCCCTGTCTTTCCAAAACTGTAAAAGCTTTGTTCTTCCATGAAACACAATTTAAGATATTTTGGATGAAAACCAGGAGGTTTGTCCCATTGACAGCCAAGTAATGAACACTGTCAAGGATTGTCAGAATAGTCCATCTGCCATCAGTGGTTCAATCTGTATTTTATAAAGTGATGAGAGATACTTTTGTATGCATAGAAAATAAAAAAACACAACTTTTATTCAACAATTCGTCTCCTGTGTTTCTCTCCATGTCACCCCAGCGCCATTTTGGGGAGTATCCACTGTACGCAAACTGTGTATGCTTTGCTGTGTCAGCCATGCCACAAGAATATGCTGTTTTTGTTAGAATCATATACTAATAGAAAATGTATCTGTGTTGTAAGTCTAACACAGAACAGCATACAATAGAATTGGTGGATATTCTCCAAAATGATGCTAAAGTGACATGAAGAGAATCAGAGGAGATGAACTGTTGAATAAATATCCCCTGTATCCCTTTAAGATTTAGAAAAAGTAAAAGGTTCATAGAAGGTGCTTGAAATTTAATCTTTGAAAATTCTTTCCAACGGTTATATTTACAAAAAGGCAAAAGAACTTCGTAGGATATACGTGAAATTAGATTGAATAAGGAAATATAACTAAAATAATGCATGTTTTGCATGTGCTGTAAAAGTGTTGTAAGCTCTGATTTTAGTCCTTGATAAACGAAAAAAGTCCTGGAATTGAATTGTGCTTTATCAGTACGAACCCTGAAAGTGCTTATTTTAAGGCTTAGTCTAATTAACCTGAATGAGTGAGGTGCACATTTGTGCATAAAATGGGGTTAAATTCATCAATAATAAAAGTACAGTGTCTAATTTATCTTTAGTTTAATTATCTTTTATGTAACTGTTGAAAATTAAGGTGCTTTGGAGAACCATTTTGTCTAAGTGGTTCCATAAAGAACCTTTAACATCTAAAGAACCTTTCTGTTGTTTTCTGTGGTGAAGGAAGATTCTTCAGATTCTAAAAAGGTCAGAAATTAGAAATTTTGCTTCTTTAAAGGATCTTTGACTAAATTATTCTTTGTAGAACCATGTTCTTCTATGGCATTGCTGTGAAGAACTTTTTAAGTACCTTTATTATCTTATTTGTTATACTACATTTCAAAACCTTTTTGAAAGAAATTAATTTTGTTTTGTTTTGTTTTTTAGCAAGGTTGAGTTAAATCAATGAATTAGTGAAAATAAAGACATTTACATTTATTTATTTTTGGAATTCTGGAAAAATTGTGTAATGGTTATCACAAAAAAAAAATTAAGCAATGAATGCATCAAGTCAGCATGTTAGATTTGATTTTGGAAGGATTGTCTGACACTGAAAACTGTTTGTGCTGTATTTTTGATGAAATAATGAAACTTACTGACTCTTGAACAGTAATTTCTAGAATTTACCTTAATATCCTTTTTATGGATCAATATCAGTGACACGAAGTAGAGCATCTTTACTTGCAAAGTGAAATTCGTTATGGATTGCGGCCTTCAGCTATCTCAACCTGTTATCTCTAAAAACACTAGGATATCATACCATTGCGTTTCCTGCGGCATGAAAAAAGCCGTCCTTACAAGGCTCTGTTCAATTTATTTGAAGCTCTGCCATGATGTTGCCATTAGAGCCCGAAGCTTGTTTGTGCTTCTTGTTACATTACTTTTTAATTACAGAAATAACTAGTTGGAGGCAGTTGTTTTGTGGGGATGTCGGCAGGGTGAAGGGGGGGTAGGGTGTTAGGTGACGAGAAAGAGGGAGTTGTCGAAGATTTATTTTGGATGTGACCTTCTCCACACTCGCTGCAGCTGTAATCAGTGGAATTAATAGCATAATCAAATTATACACAAACTCATAAATCATCGGTGAGCGCGCTGTCACGGCGTTGGGCTATTAATGGCCTCCATTGTTTTGCTACCGTATTAAAAAATCACGTCCCCTGATTCCCGTCTTGATAGGAACTGAAATGCCATTTAGAGGCTATAAAGAGCAGGGGCTTGTGGGGGTACTGG
The DNA here is from genome assembly GCA_034779775.1 of Enteromius afrohamiltoni. NCBI lineage: Eukaryota > Metazoa > Chordata > Actinopteri > Cypriniformes > Cyprinidae > Enteromius > Enteromius afrohamiltoni. The sequence continues at coordinate 9,601,559 of JAUYWG010000059.1, read as the reverse complement.
ATTTTCACAACTGTTAATTTAGCCGTGATGGCGAGTGCTGTCGCCAGGGCGAGTGCTGGGGCCTGGAGAGGGAAAGGCAGTGCCCACGCACTCCGCCCGACTGCATCATTGCGGCCGACAGCGGGCAGTTAATTAGAGTAATATCAGCTTAAACGTCTGTCAGTTAGGGTTAATGACATCAAAGGGCTTCCCCGCTGCCTCTATGGGCTTCTGTGGAGGACAGGAGATGGGCCCAGATGATTGCTGGCAGATTTAGCGTTACTGTTTTCTTTTTTTTTTTTTTTTTTGCACTTTATTAAGATGCCATGTCTCCATATTAATCTGGGTAGACAAGGCCAGAATGTTTTTCCCCATCTCGCCTGTTTCTTAAGCTTGGAGTCAACGGCAAAATCTCACCATCTGTGTCTTTAGACATGTTTATGTGGCCTATTACCTAACCTCTAACCTTCTTGCTTGTTCCATACAAGACGGCGGCTGGGTACCCCAGGATTTCTTTTGGTATATTTTTATGCCTCTTTAATGAAAGAATAGGTTAATAAGGGTTATTTGTCCTCTGAATATCTCAATGCTTACCAAGCCTGTATTTATTTAATCAAAATGGAGTTAAAACAATATAATTGTGAAATATTATAGCAGTTTAAAGTTTTTTTCTGAATATATTTTAAAATGTAATAATTTATACTTAAGCAAATCAGCATATTAAAATGATTTTTAAAGGATCTTGTGACAATGAGTAATAATGTTGAAATTCAGCTGTGCCACCAATTTTAAAATATATTAAAACAGAAAACTTTAATTATAGTAATTTTTTGTATATTTTGATTCAACAAATGCACACTTTGTGAAAATCCTTTCAAAATTTGTATATACTTTTTTTTATATATAAATAAATAAATAATGACAAAAAAGATCAATAGTTGTAATCATATTAATTAATTAATTCATTTGTTTAATCTGTGAGAGAGTAAGCGGTACATTAATTTTTACAATGGTTAAAAGTGTAAGTGTCAGTAACCTTTGTAAAACAAAAAA
>JAUYWG010000059.1:9577752-9596064 GCA_034779775.1 Enteromius afrohamiltoni | reverse complement strand
CCCCCCCCCCCCCCCCCCCCCCCCCCCCCCCCCCCCCCCCCCCCCCCCCCCCCCCCCCCGAGGCCGAGGCCCGACTTTTCGTTTCTCTCTTGCCCCTTTATTGTGTTGTGAAAGTCCATTTCAAGGATGTCACCCCCAGCCCATTAGTTTGGATAATGAGCCCTATAAAGCACATTTATAACTCTTGACATAACAAGCAAACTGATTCTCCTCTGTTCCTCCTTTTTCTCTCTCACTCGCCTTTTTCCTTCTCGGTTGCAGAGATTAGAGGAGGAAAGGTCAAACCCTGTGCCCTAAGCCAGTGGTTCATGTCTGCTTTTGTTTTGGGTCCCAGATTGTACATTTTGGTGTAAGGTGACAAACTGACATGCATAAATGTAATTGCTTCAAATCAGATTTATTACATTTATTACGTATTTAATTAATAAAAAAAATAAAAATCCCCAAATCGGCTTATTTCTATAGTGATGCACATGCAGTGGCAGGCCACTTCTCTTTATAAAAAGAGTTTTTAGAAGTAACCACCTGACCCATGAAGGATGAGACAGCTAATATATGATGCCCTAGCCTTTTAATATTTTATCTTCAAATCATAATCTGACCATCTCTTGACCCTTTTGTGATTAAAGCAGGTTTTTTTGGGGTAAAGGAAAGCTTGCGCTTTTTTCTTGTCCTGATGCATCTTCTGTATTTATACGTCATAGAGCTAAAGCTGTGATTGATACACGTGGTGAGAAGATCAGCTGCAGTCATTTCGTGGTTGAAGATTCGTACATCAGAGATGAACAAAGGCAGAGCACAGCTTACAGGTAAGCAAATAACAGCCCACTAAAATCTAATTAGTATTCATTACTGTAATTACTGACAAACTGACATTTCTGCCATGAAAACCAGATATTGATTGTCCCATCCAGCTGTTATAATGAAGAGCAGGGCTCAAGAGTGTTATCATAAATAGAGATGCTATCAAAAAATAAACCAAAATTATAACTTTAAAACATTTAAATTTATTGTAAGTGTAACATTATACATTTGTTTTTCCTAACATGCATAATGATTTATAAAAATCTTATTTATGGAACGCAAAATCAAATGTTTTGAATCATTTTCACAAAATGTAGATTTAAATCACTTTAAAATCATTATCAAGGGGTCCATATCATATACAGGTTCATATAATTAGAATATCTTCAAAAGTGTATTTATTTCACTAATTCCGTTCAAGCAGTGAAACTTGTATAAGGTTCATTCCACACAGACTGACATATTTCAATTGTTTATTTATTTTCATTCTTATAACTGACAGCTAATGAAAACCCCAAATTCAGTATCTTTTGAATATTAGAATATCACTTAAGACCAATACAAAGAAAGATTTTTTTTAGAAATCCTGGCCAACTGAAAAGTATGAACTTGAAAAGTTTGAGCATGTACAGCACTCAATACTTATTTGGGCCTCCTTTTGCCTGAATTACTGCAGCAATGTGGCGTGGCATGGAGTCGATCAGTCTGTGGCACTACTCAGGTGTTATGAGACAACATTTTTCGAAACAGCTTTTGTGGTTACTAAAAGAAAGAAATATGTCTTGAAGGCTGAGCAGTTGATGACAAAATGTTCATTTTTGGGTCAACTGTTCATTGCAATTACAGTAAATTGAAAAGGCTAAATGGGATCATCTCCTTCATAACATATTGTTCTGTTCTTTTTTTTTTTTCTATTTCTTCTTCTTCGCAGGCAGATATCTCGAGCGGTGCTCATCACAGACCGATCTGTACTACCTTCAGAATCAGATCAGCAGGTATAAAGCTTGCTTTCTTTCATTTGGCTCTTAATTCTTTCTGTTTGTACTTTTATTTGTTTGCATTCTGCTTTTATGTTTTGTTGACTTTTTTTCCATTTCTTTTATTTGTTGATGCATTTCTCTTTTCTTTCATTAGTTCTTGTATTTGTCTTTTTTTTTGCGTGTTCACACGCACGTTTAAAGGGCATTGACCCATCTCTGCTGTGTGTGTGTTTGTGAAACATTCTTGCCTGCCTTGCGCTTTTGCTTTTCAACTTGTATTGCATTACATCTTTTTTATGCTGCATATCACATTTCGATGGATTCTTGGGACACGTCCAAGATCCAGCAGGCATAGATGCAACAAAACATCAGAGCCGATTTGTGGGATCGTTACAATAGTTTTGACGTCCCGTTCTCGAGCGTAGCATTCTAAAGTGAATTATGAGAGCAAAAAATAACCAGTTCAATGAAAGGACAGTAATTCTGTTTGCTGTTACTGGTTTAGAATTGGATAAATAAATCTTTCTGATGCGAGAGTGGATGGTGACATGCAAGCATCCTCTTAGGCTAATTTGAGTGCTGTCCACCAGGGTCCAAGAAAAAGAAGCGGAGCAGTCAGCATACCTTCTGAATCTCAGCCCAATTTGCTCTCCATCAGGAATTCATGCTTGAATATTCAAAGCAGATCAGGGGAGGAAGGAAAAGTGGGTGTAATTTATGCTCATTAGCCTTGGTGAACAGAAATTAATATCAGTGTCTTGACACAGTGTGGAAATGGAATATTACATGACTGTGTGTGACAAAACGTAATTAAATATTCAGGCTGGTTTTAATTAGCCGTTCGTCCTTTGGAATGACAGTCGCCAAACGAGCATTCGGTCAACGCTTTCTCTTCCTCTTTCATTCATTTTTTTCTCTTTTTGGCATAGTTGTCGCACTTGGACTTGATTGAAAAGCGGTTTTAACATAGTTTAACCCAAGGACTGTATGAAAACATAACCGGATTATATAGATCCTGTTACACAGTCTAGCTTTCGCTTTAGCTCTGCCTTATTTGCATTTTCATCTTTGCCAGTATTTACTCAACAAACTTGCAACATAGGCAAAATAAAATGAGTTTTATGAGATTTCTGTAGATTCTGTACTATGTTTGTATTGCCAGGGAGAACTGGCATGTTTTATGTAAACTGTAAGTATGTTTGTTTTAATGGCAGATCTCATTGGTGACGATTCCTCCTCTGGAAGCTTCTGCACCAGCTGTGAGGATGGTGGAGCTCTGTTCCTCCTCCATGACCTGCATGCCTGACACCTGTGAGTTACACATCCACCGCAATGCATACATGCCACGATCACACATCAGTTATACAGGGACCATAATCATACAGTTAATGCATGTTTAACCTCACTTTGTCAAATGTAACAAAAAATTCTGCCTTCTGCCAGTCCCTTAATTTCAATGACCTGATAATAGATAGTGTACCATTTTTGTATTAAGTTAAAGTCAACAGGGAAAAAGTATGTGTGTAACATAACTGCATTTATTTGATCAAAATTATGTTAAAAAGATATTGTAAAATTGAAAACTAAAACCGTTTTACTTTTTGTTTTTTTTCTACTGCCCACTGAACAATCGTCTTTGTCAGACGTTGAAATGACATCCCCTGACATCCTAAAGACGTCACGTACCAAAACAGGACGTCCAAAAGACGTCATAAAAACTTTCATTCTGGCTTGTCAGCGGATGTCATTTCAACGTCTGACAAAGACGATTGTTCAGTGGGTGTATATTTTATCCAGCAAAGCTAATTGTCAGCGTCATTACTGCAGTTTTAAGTGTCTTCAGAAATCATTATGATATTTGCTTGATTTCTTCTTATTATTGCTATATTAAAACAGGTTTTGCTTTTGTGAAAACCATGATACACTACCATTTTAAAGTTTGGGTAAATATTACAAAATAAAGTAATTTTCATTTAAATTTCATGATTCAAATTCATTTCAAATAAATGCTGTTTTTTTTTTAATCTAAAAAATTATCAGAAAAATTAAGCAGCTAATTAATAAGTTAATTTTGAGTTTCTTGAGCAACAAATCTTCATATTAGAATGATTTCTGAAGGATCATGTGACATGGAAAACTATTACGGTATTTCACAATATTGCTGTTCTTACTGTATTTTGGTCAAGTAAATGCAGCTTTGGTGGCTGTAAGGGACTTACTTTTTAAAACATTTATACGCCTTTTTTGACCAGTAATGCATATACATACTTCTTAAAATGCAGATTTTAGTCCATTAGTGATCTTCCAAAAATGCTAACAGTGATGAGCATTGATAGTCTCAGAACCCAGGCAAATGTCAACACTGTCCTTCATAACACTAAGTTCACCACCGCCCATCTCAGCGATGACTCCATCATTAAATCCGCTATTATTTATGAAAGTTATTCTGTTTGTTACACTGGCCCTATTTTGCTATCAATCATCGTGAAGGGGTAGATCAGGTGGAGATGGTGGAGCGGTCTTGGCGCAGGCCCCAGTGACTGACTCCGTCCTCACGGGGGAATGAAAAGCTTAATCAGCGGAACTCCTCTTCCTCTCTCTGGGAATTGAGTTCAGGGGAAATGATAGGAAGCTTTGCTTTGCTGTAGCCCGCTCCCACTGGGAGATGGATCGTAGTCGTTCCTCTTTAAGTAATGCACTTCTACCTGAGAGCATCCCTCGCAATCAGCGGATGATGATGACCGTGACAGACATGCGTTCATGGGAGAAGATGGTCTTTATTTATCATTAACCACTTATGACAAGACTGTTTTAGTTACGCTGCTGGGGATGTTAGATGTGCTCTCGAGGCATCCAAGCAACACCACGACTATTGATTATAGACTTTCAGGGAGAAGTGTGTGATTTTGGGCCACTGGCAGCACCAACAGAACTGCAAAAAATTGACCTTTTATTGGATGTATTGGGCCTTATCTCATTACAGTGTGTGAGCGTGTTTTAAGTATATAATATATTAGTATTTTAACTTAATTAATACATATTTCACCTTTGATATCTATATGAAATCAGAATAGGCCCAATTCGTTTACTTTCATCATTACTTTTGAGATTTTGAAGTTTGAACCAAAGGATATTAGTGTATGAAGGACTTGGAGGTCCACTTAAAAATACAAATAATAAATGTATCATAATAAAAATATCAGATGATAATATTTGGTTGAAAATTATTTTAAAAACCTATGATTTTTTAAAATTGTTATAGTATGTTATAACTATGCATCTGTTAAATAATAAATCCCTAAAAATTGACATTTACAACTGTATATGGAATTTATTAACATAGTTTGATTTCATTCATTTAAGTACTATAATCTATAACCTATATTAAAAGTGTATTGAGAGAAGTGTATTTTGTCAGAAGTTTTATTAAGAAAATCTGTTTAATGCCTTATAAAAGTGCAATATTGCATTTATTTGTCCGTTTTGGGAAGTGACTTGTTTTCATTTTGTGAATGCATAGATTAAAAATGTTTTATTTTAATTAATAGATTACTTGATTATTTGATTTCATTTGATTTCGTTTTTTTTGTGTGACCAGTAGTCCCCTATATTTGCAGTGTTTGGTCTTATTGAATCATCTACATTTACTTCAGTTTAAAACATGTTATGGGAATAAAATTGTTTATAAATGTTTCTTTGCATTGATTATGCAGATTAAATATAATTTACCATTTATTTGGTAACACTAGTTTGTGCTACTTTAATGTCATCCCAGATGTTGGGATGTTTTTTAAATAAAATTGTTTAAACGAAATGAAAACTAAAAGATCTTATCTTATCTTCTCATCTTATCTTTCTTTTCAAGTTGTTTGGGCAACAATGTTATGAGTTTCTGCAGTTTTGGTGTTGGATTTTGGTCACTGATACAGGTTTCCAGCTCCTGAAGAGTGCCTCAATAGCTATAGCATCATCTGGAGGCGAGCATATGTTGCTCTAAAACCTTTATATACCTTTAAGCATTCATAGTGCCTTCCAAAACAGTTACAAAACTGCCAATACAGTATGCACTTACGCACCCCTGGTTTTTGAACTGAACAATGATAACACGCCGGAATGTCTCCTCTTAAGCCCGGAGAACACAGTGTCCATGATTTTCAACAAGAAAGTCCATTTTGGACTTGTCTGACCGTAGAACACGTCTGCAGATGGCTCCGTGGATTTTATTTACTAGCATTGGTTTCTGGAAGTATTCCTGGGCCCATTTAGTAATGTCAATGACAGAATCATGCCGATGAGTGATGCAGTGTCATCTGAGGGCCAGAAGGGCATCCAAAAACAGTCCCTTTCGCACAAAGATTTTTTCTCTAGTTTCTTTTGATGATGTCATTGCCGCTGACTCTCTAAGACATCCCTTTTATAGCTAATCATGTTACAGATATGGTATCAATTATTAACTTAATTAATTGCTAGATGTTCTCCCAGCTTTGTCTTTTAAAAATCTCTTACTTTTTCAGCCCTGTGCCGCCTGTTACAACTTTTTTGAGACCTGTAGCAGGCATCCTCATTTAATCCATTTAGTGGATAAAAGAATAAAATTTCTGCATTTAAACATTTGTTATGTTATCTATGTTCTATTGTGGGTAAAATATTGGCTCATGTGATTTAAAATTCTTTTAGATTTTATTTTATTCAAATTTAATACACGTCCCAACATTTCCAAAATTCTGAAAATGTCAATTCAAATATAACAGGAAAAAAGCCGTTATTTCTTCAAGACCGTATATAGAACATTAATGCTCATAACTGGGTATATTATGAATCCACCTGTACCGCAAAAGAGTTCACTTTCAACTATCCAGGACTTTTAAAATCAGCCCCTGGGGTGTCTCTGGCTGTGGTAAGAATCTTTTTCAGAACTCTGCAGTGTCCCGTGTGTCTTTAGAGCCTTTAGCGAAGCTGCACCTCCTGTCCCACTGGAGATGCCTGCATATGTGCACCTCTCCACGGTGTGACACAGAGCCTGTGCCGCCCTGAGCTGCCTGCACTGGAATCGTTCTCTTTGATCCTCATGCACACAGTGTTGTACCACAGACCACAGGAAGAAGCAGTGGAGAAGTAATGATAAGCCTGGAAGTGGTGTGTGAACTCTTGGGATTACCCAGGACAGTTCCACAGATCCCACTAGTAGAACTTGTCAGACCTTTATGGAGATTAAGACTTGTTGTTTTGAGTTTTGGTGCCTGTTTCTTCTTTGCCCCTCTGCATCACTTTAAGGGCTACTTTTATGGAAAGTCAGAGTCTTACTGTAGTTCTCGTCAGATGTTGGCCAAGTTTGTCATACTTTATTTAAACAAGCTTTTGCCAGTAAAATAAGCATGCTCTGAAATGTTGTCTAGTGCAGCTTGAGTTTTGATCAAAGCTTAAAAAAAAACCATTTAATTGCTACTTTTAACAGTTCAGATTTTTTCCTCCCGCACAATTCTGATTTTTTTTTTGTTGAGAGAGTAAAACATTTTTAACAATTTTTTAAAAAACATTTCTAACCCTTTTTATTTTTTAGTATGTTTTGGGTACACAAGAGTATATGGAGGATTGTTACTGGAGTAATGAATGAAAAAAGAAACACAGTTCAGATCTTTTTTTCTGACAATTCTGAATGTATTATATAATTCTGAAGGGGGAGAAGTCAGAATTGCAAGAGATAGAATGGGAATTACAATTCTGATGGAAAAAAATTACTAGATGTGAAAATAAATATTATCTTTACCTAACTTTTGATTTTTTGTCTTCCAAATCATGGTTCAGCTAACATAGGGAAAAGGAAAAACTGAAAAATGATATCAAACAGAAACCCTGAAGACTCCCAGGTTGTAAATTGTCATGTGGTGCAACACTCTCAAATTGAATGACATTTAAAAATAGATATATTTCATGATATTTATATTAAATTAACTAGTGAACTATATGAAATCAAAATAAAAAAAAATACTTACCCTTAATTGCCCTAAATGTCTGTTGTGACCTTTTTTTTTATCAGATTTGGTCCACTTGACCTGTTCATCATCTGGTACGGCCCAGGAAGATCTTGCTCCAGTTGTATCTCAGTTGTTTCACATTTCCACCATTCCTGGAGAGGAACCTTCAAACGGTAAGACCTGACCCAGCTCCTTCACTTCCAATTAAAACTCCCCATCATCTAAACCCATTTACATCTTCAGTCCTTCTGCGCATCGACCTCCGATTGCACATCCAGATCTGCTATACATTCTGCTAACAGTACTTAACTAACCTTGCCGCTCGTGTCAAAGAGAGATCATCTCTTCCTCCCTTTAAAGAAGAAAGATCTGGTATTGCTGTGACATTCAGTGAAGGGCTCACACAGAGACTTTATTGGCGATAACAGTGATTGATATTGATGGTGGTGTGGCAGGCTAGGGCCAGGCGCTGCTCCCATTGATTCCCATTATGCTCTGTCAGGGTCTGCTTGGCTCCTTCAGAGTGAATCTGAGCACGACCTGTCACATATGACCTCACATTACCTTCAGATCATAAGGGTGAATTCATATAGTGAGTTTGGATTTCAGAGATTGAAAAAAAAAAAGAGTTTAGTGTAGTTGTTCTTGTCGGTAAAATGTCAGTGGAGTAACAAAGTAGCAATAGGTTTTCCAGAATTAATATTTCTTTCTGCCTGTTTGTATGTGTGTACAGGCATTTGTGTTTGTGACACAAATGTGTATAATGACATGGGTACTACAACGTGTGTGTGTATATATATATATATATATATAAAATAAAATATCAAAATTACACATTAAGCAACTAAAACAAATAAAAAATAAAATGTATTACATAATAAATAAAAATTATACATTATAAAAATATTATACAAAAAGATTATACAATTCAGTTTAATTTAATTAACAGTTGTATCTGAGTTCTAATGACAGATTAGGTTATGGCAGTAATTACGCTTTTTCTAGCCCTCTCACTCTTTTTATTGAAGTGGTGTTAAGAAGTACCATTCCTTTTAGATTGTACGTTCAGACATTTAATTTCAATAAATAGAACGGATGAGAAACTCTACATATTTGAACGTTAATGCATGTTTGTATACACCCTTCAATGATTAAAAACCACCCAGTGTTTATTATCTGTATAAGTAATATCCCCTTTATGGAATCCATTTTCACATTGTTGGCTGTGTGACATCACACAGACCCAGGCCCCTCCCACAATTGTTGATTGACAATGGTGTTTTACCTTAGACCCGCCCTGAGTGAGCTGTCATCAGTCTGCCATTGTTTCGACACAGGAGCAGAACGTCTCCTGAGCTGTTGATGTGTTCTGTTGGCATGGCAGTCGTCTTTTCTCCCAACATCTGAGCTGCTGAAGATGCTGTGAATTACATTTTTTCCTCATCTACAGAGGAAATCAACCTGGTCTCATAAAAATATGTACCTCTGTACACTTTTTGTGCACCACCATATTTACGTTGCTCACTGTACATTTTGCTGCAGTTTCAAAGAGAAATGTCCACTGAGTGGTGCTAAAACACAGGTTCAATACATGACCCTGGCACTTTTTTTTGGTGTTTATATATATATATATATATATATATATATATATAGTGCAGCGGTTTAGAATTGAAATATCTTTGGACTATCGCTAAACATTAATGCTCTATCATATATGCCCTATTCCAAATCCAACCCTAAACCTACCTAAAAGGGTTAACAAATGCTTTCAACCACTTCCTTTCACACAGACTTGAACAGAGCTTCTCGTCTCTATAAAATGTCAAATAGCTATTAAACAAACATACCATCTATGAAAACCCATAGAAATGAAGCTGGATATGTGTGATGCTAACATTCAAAAGCATCAGTTTTCAAATCCCCCAGCATATTAATATTGTTTTGAACAGGAAACTAATAATGATAAAGCCATAAAATAATATAAATTTGACTATGACTATGTTTGTTTGTACCAACAGCTTCATGTCATACAGTAGTTAATAATTCCTAAAACGTACCAATTTATCACAGTTTGTGTAATAAAAGCATTGTGAGATAAGTGTGATGTTGAGATGAGTCTTGTTTGATTGCAGTAAGATCAAGGTCATCTAGGCCACGACCCTCCTCACTCCATCCAACTAACTCAATCTCCTTCTATCAGCCGGCATCTCAACACACCTTTATCACTCCTCCATCATGCACATACTCTCAGTTGAAGCATTACCTTCTTCTATTGATTCTTGTTGTGAATTTAAGCACTTCTGTGGTTTAAGAAAATAGAAATGTTATAATTGTTTCTGCTTGTGTGTGTGTGAGCTTGGTGCTCAGGTGCATGGCCGGCACAGCGGAGGGTGCGGGACAGGGGGCCCCGCTGGGCGACACACAGCCTTTTTATCACAGGAATGAGCTAGTACTATTTTAATTAAAATGTCAGAACAAATACTGGCAGAGGTCTTGAGGATGAATCGCTAGATAAGAAGAGCAGTGGGCCAGAACAGGTCAGAGAGACAAAGTCACCTGGGTAGATCTTCATTCATTCCCATGGTCAAAGCGCTGTGTGTGTGTGTGTGTGTGAGAGAGTCTGTTTGGATCATGATGGAGCCAAATGGAACAAATAAACAACAACTAGTGCAGATTTCCTAAGGGATTTTAAACACTTCACAAAGATCAAGGCTTACATATGACCGCATATAGACTAGATTAAAGGAAACAGATTGCTTTGCTATTACATCTTCTGTTCAGGTTTAATGACTTGAACAACCCAAAACACTCAGAACACATCGCAAAACCCCTTAGTGACCAACGGCATAAACCTCTGATTCCTTAGCAACTGTATATTCTGCTTAAAAAAAATGTTTTAATTATGTAGCAGCAGGCTAAAAAAAACAGTACTCCAAATATTTTGGCGACCGCACATAAAATGTCACTGCCATGCTGATTAGTAAGGTTTTTTACCCATTGATTTACTCATTGGGATTTTAAAAGCCATGAACCCAACCAACCAACCAAGAGAACAGTCGCAACATCAACAAACGTTGGTTTGAAATGACTAATCTAACAAAAAATGGTATAAAATGTATGTTATATGTTATGTTATAAAAGTATAAAACTGTTCATTCATAAAATAAGATATAAAGAATTAAAGATATTTGTTTTGTATCTAAAGAAATACAACATTTTAAGTTTATTGCAAAATGTGCGTATGTACTGTATGCAAATAAGAACATAAGACCCTATAAAAAATAGACCCCAAATAACAAGAATATTTACTAACATTTTTTTATGTCTCAAACATTTTAAGACTCACAAATATGTGGACTACACCGCATTGTGCTGCCTAATCGTAGCACGTTCTTGCCACGGCCAAATGTTGTTTTGCTGTACGCTCAGGATGGGAAGAGATTCATTTTGCACTCTGCACCACTCTTAGTGTAATGTGATGAGAACACCAAGGCAACTGCATACTAAAGTGCTAAAAGCACTTCATATTTTTTATTATTTATCTGCATAGCAACGCCCTGGTAACCAGCCACAACACTTATTCATCATGACGGTGAAAGTCACACAGGCAAACAGTGGCATTTTACTTAATGTGAAATATTTTCTTATTAATTTAAGATATTGTAAGTAGACTGTGGAGTGTGTGTGTGTTCCTACTTACCATATTTTAGGCACACGTTTGATCTCCAAAAACCTCCCTCTGGTTATGCCTTATTTGTAAAATGTAAAAATGAAGTAAAAAGTATTATGAATTCAAAATGCAGAAGGTTTTTCTGAAGGGTTGCATCAGGTTGGGATTTGCTTGACTATATATATATATATTATCCTTGTCTAGTACACGTGTGTGTGTGTTGTGGAGGCACAGTGTCAGTGTGTGTTAGAGAATGATTGTGGTTTGGGAGGTTTGCAGCTGCAGGCATGTGTTAGCCACCATCAGGAGTGCTGCTGTATGCTAATCTGACATTTGTCACATCTGGGAGTGTGTGTGTGACCAAACCAAAGCCCAAACACACGAATACTTACACATACTTTAACAGACTTTTTTATTAACTTAATTTATATTAGTATATAAGATGGAACGTAAACATACATTTATACTAAGTAGTTTTATACAAAAGGTAGTCTTTGAATTAATAAAGAAAAAGGAAAAATAGACAAAGTAATGTATGTTTTATATTTATAAATTATTCATGTGGACACTACTATTAAAATATTTGGGGTGTGCGAGATTATTTGAAATAAGCCAATTCTTGCTCACCGAGGGTCACTTTATTTACATAAAAGTAGTAATATTGTGAAATATTACCATTTAAAATAACTTAAGTTTTAACATCTTTTAAAAATGTAATTCATATATATATATATATATATCAATACATATAGAGTATACAGTTTCTTTGTGTCCATATATTAACTAGTCATGTATGGTCATGGCTTTCTTCTCTTTGGCTGTCTGTTCAGTAAAAGGCTTGAGTGTTTTGTGAATCAGTGACCCGGCAGCATTCAGAGGGAAGGATGGGTGGTATATTTGAAGCGGCGTTAAACATTGATGCCGCCACACCTCTCCCCCTCTCCAAATTAAGCAAATCACCGGGCCACTCCGGGCAGGAAAAGGAACACGCGTCATAATTGTGTGACATTTGGGTAATGACCGTTCTGACATTTCAGACTGACACCTTCTCCTTCTCGCTTTTTCTAGCCTTTCTTTTCCCACCTTTTTGCGGCAGAGGCTCATGTATTTAAAGGGTAATGATACAGACTGACAGCTTTACGCTTTAAACGAACCAGTGACACATGCACACACACACACACTCTTGAGATTCTTCTCTTCTGTTGGACTATAGAGCCCGTCTCGCCTAAGATGTCATCAAAGGAGAGAAAGATATTAGGTGACCTACGTCATGCAGCCGCTAACAAAATACTAACAGTGACTCATCTCGTGATAAATCAGCATAGATCTTTTGAAACTGCCGTAAGTGCTGTGGATAAAAACACATTTTCACAGTTAACTACAAAGAGTTTTCCCTCAGTATACTCCTAATTGGCCGCATGTTGATAGTAATGTAGTTGTTGTAGTAGTTATGTTTAGGTATTGGTTAGGGTTAAGGGATCTGTAATATGCTCATATTACGATATTAATATGTGCTTTATTAATGCTAATTAACAGCCATGTGCTAGTAATATACAGTGGTCAAAACTGTGTGCCGCAAATCATAAAGTCTGTCTGTGGTCTTCCTATCAACTCATGTTGTCTGCTGTCCTTGGTGCTGAAACCCTGTCTGGCTTTCACCATATGTCCTCTTCAGCATGTTATCTTACTGTCATTTGCATCACAAACATACTCCTCTTTTATGGAAGCAGCTCATGCGTGTTTGCAAGGCTGTAAACTCTCGTATTATCTTGTCATAGGTTCTAATGTTTCTATGGACACTTTCAAAGACTTTTCACAGCGCTGATCATTTTATTTTGTTATTTTATTTATTTATTTTTAAATGAAAACAATTCTCTTATGTTCACAAATAATATACTCTAATCAGTGTTTTTAAAACAAGTCTTTCTGCTTACCAAGGCTACATTTATTTAATAAAAAAAAATTATAATATAAAAAAAGATATATTATTTCTTTTATATTTTTCAGCATCATTACCGCAGCCTTTAGTGTCACATGATCCTTCAGAAATCCTTTTAATGTGTAAATGTGGATATGCTGGTGAACCATTATTATCAGTTATCATTGGAGATTAATCTAATATAATAATTAATACGTTTTTAATGTTGTATTTCTATGTGGAATACAATTGTAACAATTGTCTTTAATAACTTTTATCAATATAGCGTGAGTGTGTCCTTGTTGAATACAATTTATTTATTTTAAAGAAAAATGTTTTACAGTTTACACTAATATGAGGCAGAAAAAAATGGCTTCAACAATGATGATGATAATAATAAGAAATGTTTCTCTCATTCTCAAATTAGCAGAACGGTTTCTAGAAGTGATGCTGAAAATTCAGCTTTGATCACAGGAATAAATTACATTTAAAAACATATTAAAATAGAAAACATTAATTATTAATTGTAATAATCTATTTTACTGTATCATAAAAACAGCATTGGTGAGCATAAGATACGTCTTTCAAAAGCATTACATAACCATCAGTAAAAAATACAAATATATAATTATTATTACCAAACATTTGACTGGTCTATTACCTGTATAAGATTCTCAAAATCAGTGCAGAAAAGTGAGAAAATGGTAAAGTAGATAGATTCTATCTAGCCCTGGTCATGACCTTTCAAACAGACAAGTGGTTCAGAGTTGGCTTAATATTTTTCTGAATTGTCAAGACCGCTGAAATGCTTCTTATATCAAGACATTACAGACAGAAATGAAATAACTGTTTAAACATCGCTTAGGTGCAGAGGAGAGAAGTAAGCCAGCGGTTCTGTGGGTCATGTACTTCAACATGAGAGACACTTCAGCCCTGGACAGCAGCACGTACATCCTGCCAAGCAACGTTCATGTGTGCACCGGTCCCGATGGCAGTCTGGGCAGCGACTACTCCATTAAACTGGTGAGTCCAGCAGAGGGAGGCAGACGCTGACTTCATTGGATCAGATATTGCTTATAGGCTCAATTAGTGGATGTTTATTTTTGGTTTAGGCAAACTATGATTGTTTCCGTGTATATTTCCAGGCTGAATCCGTGTTTCATCAAATCCTCCCTGATGAAGAGTTCTGTCCTCCCGCTCCCAACCCAGAGGACATCATCTACGACGGAGACGGTCCGCAGGCCGAAGGGCCCGGCTTCAACGAGAGTGCTAACACAGAAGCAGATAAAAGCCAGGCAGAAGAAGAAGGTGGCGCTGATGGGAAGAGTCCATCAACTGAGAGCTCTGAACCTACAGAGATGGACAGTGTTACCCAGCAGGAACCGTCAGACACGACCCCGTCCTCTGAAGAATAACCCCTTTAGAGACGCTTGTTCATTTCTCCACAGTCCCTGAGCATATGGAATCCAAAATGCATCATGTTCATCTCCAAGTGTGCAAAGCCGAAGTTCTCAATCCTTTTATGTTCATCAATCACGTGCCTTTCTTTTGCATTTTCACACTCGATGCCTGTTTTATTTTGACCGGTTATTGTAATACTGATGTTTATGTATTTACTTTTTTTAATTTATTTTTTTTTTAAACAAAATGCTTTTTTCTCAGAATGTATTCATACTTTTGCATGGTTCAAGCAAGGTGCCTATCATATTCTGGAGTTATTCAAACCACTGCGATTAAATGAATTTGGTCACACGCAGGACAAATGCTTTTATTTTGTCAAGAGGCTGCTTCTTCAAACCTTGTATTTCAGATGTCTATGAATGCTGTCTTTTCATATGTACGCTATAATGGTTGCTGGCATTAAATATTTAATTGACGACATCTTTTGGCTTATTATTTGTAGCCACTATGCTGTATTCTTCATGTCAACTGTCACTGACACAAAGCGATTTCAACTCTGATGTAAACTGTGACGCCGAGCATTAGCGATGCTCTACGAGTACACTTTTACCTGCCATGAAGGCGGGTTGAGGAAGCGCAGGGGAAGGAGCACAGTTTGATGACATTTGGTTTGCAGTTCCATGGCTGAACAGATGGCTCATTATGGCTGCGAGTGCGCAGTCGTCCCTCACAGTGCTTGCTGTCTTTGTTTCCCTGGAATTTGATATGGGCTCTGCCGAGGGTATTTACCCGTTCTGGAGGGGAAGAATTACAGCTGGTTAGTCCCAGACCAGAGGACGTGTGCTGGGAGTAAGCACACCCCTGACAGCACTGACGAGTGTTTAGAGTCAAGTCAGGAGTGATGTGTGTCACATTTAACCCAGTCTTCGGCTTTATTCACTTGTTTTGTAGGATGCTTGGTTTTGCATGTTGTATAGGCTTAGAATGCAGAATGTGACTGGTGGAGATAATGGGGGTTTTCTAAAAAAAATTCTCCAAAAACTTCCAGGATGCTTTTTTTCCAAAATAATAGTATGTAATAGTATTAATAGTAATTAATAATAGTATTCTAAAATGCAGCTTCAGAGTACTAAGTATTTGTTATTAGTAAGCCTGACTCTAAAGTAACAAATTATTTCAAACCTGTTACTGTAAGTTTTCTTCATGTTAATTTGAATAATTAACATATTTTATTGTGCCTGGTAATGATACACATATATAATAATTTTTTTTTTAATATTGTAAAAACTCTTGCAACTGCTCTTTTGTCAGGTTTGCTTTGGGGTTGAATATCACTGAATATTAATGTCCTCAGCTAGTAAGTATCATTGCACCATACAGTATTATTCAGTTTTTGTACTAATGATTAAACAAATGTGTTCTGTATATCCCTTAACAGAAAGTTGAACCATCAAGCTTAATGAAGTTCTTTGTCATTAATAACCACAGTTCTGACCTTAAAGCACAACTTTGTCAACTCTGTTACTGCACGTTTGAAGAGATTTTAGTTCAGTTTACATTTATTGAGCCTTTTCAAAAGAAAAATGACATGAGTTAGAAATATTTAAATAAATCAAAGTAGGATTTATTTAAATTCTATTTTATCCTTATTTATTTTCTAACTCATGTCATTTTTCTTTGAAATGTTTTGTCAGCCCTGTTATATCCAAAATGTTTTTGAGCTGAAGATCAGTGCAAAATATGTCTAGTGGCTTTTGCTAGGAAACATCAGTATCCCACATAGTATTATTATCAGGTTGTGATATGCTGTTTAAAATACTAATAATTAGGTAAATAATTAAGTAAAAATGTTCAGCTTGATTTATTTGACTGACTTTTTTTTCAACCCTATTACGTTCCTGTAGTACTTCACCAGGTTTGCACACACTGCAAGAGGGATTTTGGCCCACTTTATACAGATCTTCTCTAGGTTTGTCAGGTTTCGGGGCTGTCGCTGAGCAACACAGAATTTCAGCTCCATCCAAAGATTTTCAATTGGATTTCGGTCTGGAGACTGGCTAGGCCACTTCTTAGCATCATTGATACCCCACAAGGAGAGATCTTCCATGGGGCCCCAGTCCGAGGGACATTGACAGTAATCATTTTCACCAAGCTGCTTGGCAATTTCCCCGTAGCCCTTTGCAGCTTTGTGAAGGTCTACAATTTTGTCTCTTGTGTCTTTTGACAGCTCTTTGGTTTTGCCCATGTTGCTATTTAGTCTTTGGCTGATTTTGGGGTGCACAGGTGTCTTTATGACGGCTAACAACCTCAAACAGGTGCTACTATTTTAGTTTCACGAGCAGAGTGTAGCTGGACTATTTAAAAGCAAAGTAACAGGTCTTTGAGGGTCAGAAATCTGGCTGATAAGCAAGCGATCAACTACTTATTTGACAGTAATTCCCAAATAAATTGATTTCCAAGTAAGAGAACTTGCAAAATCACAGCGTGATCAAATACCTCACTGTATCATTGCACCATACCATATTATTCACTAGCTATATTCTTGTGATTAAACAAATGGTGTTTATGCAATAACAAAGTTGAATTAATAATCTTGGGGGCAAGCCTTTTTTTTATCATTTCAAACCATTTTGAGCAGAGCGCGTGGGACCAGATTAATTCTACATTGTGAAAGCATGATGTTTTTAACTGTCAATTTGAAAGCATAATTTTATTATTTGCCTTTTCTCCAATTAAATTTCTGAGATAATGTAAGTTCACTATATATCCTGGACAGACAAAAGACGTGTGAATGACCTATGATATTTTCCCTCAGCAGAGACACAAGAACCTGAGGTCTCAAACATGCCCTTATTTAGGTTTAAACCTATTGAGTGTCCATATATCTGCTTCATGCTCTATGATCGATTTCCTCAATTTTAGTAATTTGATGACAATCCTTTATCTCCAGCATTTTGGTTTCGTCTCATTGTTTTTGGGGCATGAGATTATTTTCTTCTCTCTTGAGTGACCTGCCTGCTCAATAGCATCATTGGGAATCAATTTTCTGCATGGAGAGTCTTGACATTCAAACGCAAAAGGGTAAAATGTGCCACAGGCAAGACACCTAGCGGGGGCCACGTTTCTCCGGCACTATGGGGTGCATTCAGTGAGGAATCTTTAGGGACTTACTCTAAGGAGTTGTAAAATGTTTCTCAACAAATTAAGAATTGACACACAAAAATTTTTACTTAGCAGATGCCCCTGGCTACATCTGATTTTATCTTTAAGAAGGCCACTAAAATAAAGGTGCTAGTAGGCTACACCAAAAAGGATCTTATGAATCCATAGAAAGGTTTAGACAACCCATCTACTCAATATAAACAGACAAACAGCAAATAATGCATGCAATGTATCATATTATTTTATTTATTATTTGTTATTTATTTTCAACGTGAATATAAATTGGAGTTGCCTAGATTAGTGAAAGAACAGAGAGTACAGATTTCAAAGAAGATATCACTTTTAAACATAGTGTTATGACTTCTAACCCAGCTGAAATTTTGTGAACGTATTCGTATTTTA
>JAUYWG010000059.1:9560823-9577119 GCA_034779775.1 Enteromius afrohamiltoni | reverse complement strand
ATAGCTTTAACCCGACAAAACAGTTAGTATGTAATTCTAAAATTATTCCATCATCATTTTCATCACCGGATGCTGTTATATACAGTCCATCAAGCAATCATTTTTAATAATTATTTTTTTAAAAACGTAAACACGCAGAAACGGAAAAGTGTTCTTTTCCCAAAAGATGAAGAAAGGCACACATACAGTTGCTTTATGTGTTTTTACTGGCATCTAGTGGCTATACTATGTCAATACATACATTTATTGTTGAGTTTATGAGTAATTTATTGTTTGTTTGTTTGTTTGTATTTTCCATGCAACAATTTTTTTTTTGACAATGTTAAATGTTAAACTTTTACTATAAATTATGTACTTTGTAATTACTAATAAATGTATTACTATTTAAAAAATGGATATATATATATCTTAATTTATTATCATATACAGCTGTGTTTCAAGTTTACAAAAACAATAGCCAATTAAGGAAATAATTAAGGAAATGTGTTCAATTAAACGAATCTGATCACTGTATGTTTCACAGACAAAATGCGGTCTCTACAGTTTCCTAGTTTTAGAGTACTTCCTGGTTTATTTAATGAAATGCATTTAATAAAATGAGACAAGTCTTATTTAAACATTTAATCCGCGTCTGACTTAAATATGTATTTTGAGTTTGACAAGTTACAACATCAGTTCGGTTAGGCTGTTGCTATTTAGTTATTCCACTTCTGCACAGACTGAAAATTATATTATTTTAATTGTATGACGTCTGTTAAAGTGAACAACAGAAGGCATTAACAGAAAGACTAATATTAATACAAGACAAAAATCTAAAATACGTAAAGGTTAAACATATCTCTGAATAAAATGTTGTCTAGTAACTATTATTATTATGTCATGACGTTGGTTTTTCACCTTTCAACATATAGCCATGTGTCAAATTTGTATGATCTAACTAACTAGTTATTGCCTTTGCCTGCTTTCTTTATATAAATAAACCAATGTGACCTGGAGCCCCCAAAACAGTCTATTTGCTTAAAAATATAAGCAAGACACTTATGGAGTAGTCCATTTTTTCAGATTGAAGTGTTTGAGGGCAAGATTTTAAGTGTGTGAAGATTGAAACATTCTGAATATTAAGAAATATGTTTTCTGTTCCAAAGTATTAGTACTTGATTGACTTTCAGGAAACAACATCACACTATGTAGATATGTTGAACCAGGACTTATCTTTACAAATAAAAATAATAATAAAAAAACAATCAATCAATCAATCAAACAATGTCTGGAATCTAATCAAGGTCTTGCTAAATTTCTATTATGCCCAAGACCTTCATTAGTTGGTTGAGGTGGGTTTAATTTTGATTGGAGCTGAACCGCAGGACAGAGGCCCTCCAGGAGCAGGATTGGCATAAAAGAAGCCTGCACAAAATGACAGACAACCCAAGAACTTCACCGCAGACTCTTAGTGTTAATGACACCGCAGAGTTAATGACCATACAATTAAAAAAATAGGGGAAAAGGAATGTTTGCTCTCTTCTAGACCATAAGACTTCTAGAAGAATGTCACTTCAACAACAAGTCCAAGGTGAAGATGTTTCACCATAATGCACAGCATTAGTTTTCACAGTTTTCAGGTGAAAACCTAAAGAGCATATCAGCACAAACAGTCAATATCAAAAGTCACACATGCGAGTGGACGGCTTATGATATAATAGTACGATGACTCTCATTACAGGGGGTCTATGGCAGTAAGAAAACATTTAATGTGGTGCATTCATGCTTTTCACTTGCAGAAATATGATGATTATATTATTTGATTTATAATTATATTAGAATTAATTACTATTAAATAATAATATTTCTGTAAAATATACACATTTTCATACTTTTTCATTTCTCATTTCATTTACATACTTTTCCCTTAAAGAGCTTTTGTTTAAGGTGTGTTTTTTTTTTTTTACTATATAAAAAAAAAAAAAATCATATATCTATTTAAGCCTCGGTACCAAAATAATATAAATAAAAAAGAAAGCGTGGCAATACCCATCATGCTTCCTGTCCGCGTGTGCGATGTCGTCAGAATTCATCCTGTCTGGTCAGCTTTTGACAATTCAGAGGTAATTCTTAAAATTCATGAAATTCCTCAAAACTGTTGTGAATTATCTAATTGTTAATAAATTGTTGTTAATTTCATCATCAGTTGCAGTCGATACCCTGTACAAATGATTAACGGTTTTTAACGGCCACCTCAAACCATACTATGAATAACGTTACAAAAATACCGTTGTAAACCGTAACGATAAATGTCTTTATTTCAAAGCCGTTAAGTCTTAAATAGTAACTGAAACAAAGATTTATAGTTTAAATAAATAAGCAACGTATTCAAAAACTAATGCAGGTGAATCATGTACAGTCTGATGGTCGTTGGATTGACATTTATACTGTAAATGTATGCTGTAAATGTAACGTTAACTAAAAACGTTATTGTAAAAAATAAATCTCTACCTAGCATGAAAAGGCTGGAGAAGCTGGAGAAGCTTCGTCATTTAAATAAATAAATAAATATCAGGACTAACGTTGTTTTAGCCGTATAAGGTTAAAGGGTTAAGTTAGTTCAGCCAAAAATGGAAATTCTGTCACTACTCACCCATGTCGTACCAAACCCTTAAGACCTGTGTTCCTCAGAACACAAATGAAGATATTTTGATGATATCAGAGAGCTATCTGACCCCCCTGAAATGATCCCAGGTCCAGAAACATGGTAAAAACACAGGTCAACAAAAAGTCCATGTGACATCAGGGAATTATCTTCAGTTTTACTACGAAAGGATACTGTTTTTTGGAGAAAGAGAACAAAAATACCGTCATATGCTCAACCGTTCTGCTATGACTTGAGTCTTCCACCTGGGCCCAAGTACATTTGTTGTATTGATCTAGATTTCACAGAACTCAATCCAATCTCAGATCAATTCTAGTCTGTTTCAGAAATGGCTTTGATTGTGGTCCTTGCACTATCAGTGGTTGGTTTTACGCCATCTTGCGCTGGACAGTGTGAGTGGGACGTCAGGCTCTGTAAAACCGATATAGTTTCCACTGGGATGTGCAGCCTCAGGACTGGTGGCATGGAGGTGCAAGATCTGGACCCTATGGAAATGCATAAAAATGTAAGCTCACACTCTTGATATTATCCAAAACATACAGCATATCCATTTACATAAAATAATTTTACTGAGCATTCCTTGTGTAGTGAATGGTGTGTGTGCATTAGGTTTCATAATAATCTGTTGTGTCTCATAGCTGGGATTTCCATATTACCTGAAGCTAGACCTGCTGTGTGGCTTTAAGGTAGTAATATCCGCTTATATTTAGAGGTCTGACATCAACTTTTTGAAACAGCAATTGCAGTCACAAACGTTACAGTAAAAGCATCAAGCAAGATAAATTATTATTGTGTATATTACTATGTTACGTTTATTGGGTGTCTCAGGAGTCTTCAGGGAGAGTCGTCCTGGAGGACTCAGTGACAGGGTTGACGCCAAAAGCACTTGTTACGTTCCAAGAGCCCACACACTCCACTCACTTCGAACCACAGAGACTTGAGGTGGAGCTGTCAGTTGCTTCCCTCCTGGACAATGGTGTGTGAATGCGTAACTCTTAGCACTCAGTGATGGTTGTGAATATAAAGACATGTTGGTGGTTTTGCTGGTGTGTGTTTGTTTAGCTGCCTGTGGAAGTGAGATGTGCAAGTTTAGCTGGTACACCCCAATGCCCATCATCAATGGGTCAGTGGTGCAAAGGGTCAAGGTAACATCCATTGAAATTGGTTCTCAGCATCTACCTGAGAAAAGGTGCGTGTATATTTATATATACAGTATCTGTTTGATTTGATACATTGTTGTCTACATGTAATGACCTAAGTGTGTTTCTGTGATGGGCAGTTTTGCCCTTAATGTGAACGGCTACATGGTCACTACAGAGAAGGGAGAGACTGAAGCATCCATTGGCACTGAGGTAAGGTCAAAGAGTAGATGTAAAGTGCAAGATACTTTACATTCACTATGACCTTTTTAAGTGGATGTCATTTACAGTATGAAGAGCAAATTATATAATGCTTTGAAGTGTTTTAATAAAGTTTTGCCCAAATTTATTTGCATGTGGTATTTAATTGTCTAAAGATACGGACTATAGAAGACGTGCTGAGAGTTGGTAGTCCATCCCGTCCACTCTGGGCTGTAGTGGACCATGCTCCTGTTCTCTTATTGCCAGGAATACCAGGCTTGAAAGCTGTGCTCATGACTGCTACCGAGTTCCAGCACACATCCCTCATAGAGGTTGTCCATAAACTGGCATTGCATACATGACATGTGCATATACAGCCAGTGTCATTCTTTAAATCAATTTAAATATTTATATATAGGTGGGTATAAAGAGCTCATCCGGCTCTTTGGAGTGTCTACAGGTGGAGTCTTCAATGATTCAAGAAGCTTTATCTACAGAGAGCTCACTATTTGTCATATACCATCAAGAGCTATACCGCTTCCTAGGAAACTATTCTCTTCTTCCCCTCGTAGTGCCACCATCAGGTACACATTTATGTGGGTGTTCAGGTAGACAAATCAAGCCTTGCCCTACATTGTTTTTACTTTCGAGAATCTGTTTAACTATATACATCACAAAAGAGATTCATACTGCTAACTGTGGCATTTAGTAATAGCGTTTATTTTTCTGTAACATGATGCATTCCAGAGCAAAAAAAAAAAGTATTCAATTGCAAATAATGTAGATTGATTTTGTATATTGTAAAGAGAAGGCTCTTGTTTCCTTGCTGATTTTTGATTTTATTGTATAGTAGAATAATCTGATTATTACATATTTAATGAAATAGTCTAAAAATATTTTTATTCTTTTAGAATTATGGAGGTGCACAATAACATAAGTGATATTTATTAAAAGGGTTATTTGTTTTCATGTCTTCAATGACTCTAAAACATCTCTCTTTCATAGATACATGGGAAAAGGTACTGAGTGCAGTCTGTGTGTCTGGTTTGGTACCAGTGAGTATTCCTTATCACGGTAGAGAGTACTTCTATGTTCTGGGGGGAGGCTTGCAGAGTGGGACCCTGTACCGTGCAGAGATTTATGGTCAGATACTTAACTACTTCATTCTCTCTGAAACAACTCTTTCCCTCCAATATGATTTTAATTCGATATCAAATGATATCCCTCATCCTGGCTGCATTCATAAGCTAAATCTAATTTTCTCCACTAGATGGTGATGTTACATTTACAGAGTTGCTAGATTCTCTTGGCTTCACCGCATGCGAGTTTGTGAGACTTCACAATAACCTTAAAAGAAGCACTGTGAACAGTGAGTGCATTATTATGTAATGCACTAACCTAAGTCTCTACATTACTTTCATTTTTCATATGGATCAGCTAAGGCCAATTCCTGATGAATTAATTATTTTATTATAAGGATGGAATAATACTGATGCAGTCTTCTTCTCCAGACCACATTTGCCAGGTGCGCTCAGCAGCCCAGAACGCCCAGACCGATGTAACTGACATCATACTGGTAGAGCTGCTTTTCCACGAAGATCAAGAGCGTTCTTACATACTGCTCATTTTCGGTAACACACTGTTGTACATTGCACGCAAACGGGGGTTGGTAGCCTAATTTTGTCCCATTGCTTTTCGTCTTTCCCTTTAGGATTCTGTAACATTTCAGAATAAGTTTCTGCTTTTATAAATATAATATTATACTTGTTTACTCTAAGCAGTTTGAAGAGAAATTATCGAACTTCCTAGAAGACCGCTAGATAGGAAGCAGAGACTAATTGTCTGAGGTGGCCTTGTTTTAACTACTGGAAATCATGGTTATCCATGCTTAGCTCAGGGAAGAGGATTTTGCTCAATTTCTGCTCATTTGCAGAATGCTCCTTTCTTGTATAGATATACATCTCAAAATACCATTACTTAAGCACAGTACAGTAACAGTACAGTAAAGATGAGACTACCTCATTTTTTTCTTTCAATCTTATGTAAGAAAATCTCCTTTTTGATGAATAGCTTCTACTTTAGATTTATTCATCCACAATTTGACAAATGTAACGTTTTTACATTCTGCTCTCTGTGACATTCCACATTATACAGTAAACTGAAATGAGTTTAAGGCATCTTCCTCCATATTACCCTAAATCTGTTACAATCCGGAATTGATTTAATTTGTTTCCTCACAGATGGTGACTTCCAGATGAATGAGATTTCACCCGGGTTTATTGTTTATGGTCGGAGGCAACGTAAGCACATACACATATTTATGTGTCTATGTAGATTCAGTGATGTGAATCTGTTTTGTGTGTGTTTAAATTAGACTATGTATGTTTTGCAGGTTTTGTTTATCATAATAACAAAAGTTACAGTATTTATGTGTGTGTGTGTGTGTGTGTGTTGTGTGTGTGTGTGTATTTAACAGGGGACCAAGAGAGAAGTTCTTTGAACCTGAAATTCAGTGGAATGACTCTTAGCCCCAGCACTGGAATTCTATACATCTGGGGAAACTCACTCATCTTCTCATATATTCTTACGTATGTGCACACATGCATTAATATTAGCACTTACATAATTATGTAAAGACGTTTTTGTGTGTGTTTGTTCAGTTGGGAGGATAGCCAGAGTTTTTGGCACGACAGCGGATTTCTTAGTGACCAGATGATAAAATATTTCAGTCTTTCTTATGATGGAACATTTGTATTCGTTACTGAACATGAGGAGGTGTGTTTATTATTATATGGTTTTAAAACAAGAGTCTATCTATTCACATCAAGAAACAAAAGTAAAAGTTCTTAATGATATTTTTTTTCTTGTGTTTCTCCCTGAAGCTGTGGTGGGGTCAAGAAAGAACAGAATCTGTGTTTCGTTTGCGACCGTCTCAGGGCTGGAATGAGTTGTCCTATCTGCAGCCTCTTTCCGGTTATCACAGCACACTAACAGTGTTTTATGATGGAGACAAAGAGCTACAAGAGGTGTGCGCAAGTAAGCTCACAAACAGCAAATACCCCTTGCAACAGGGCAACAATATGAAAAAAGTTTGTGGACAATAACACTAGGAATATACGTACAATTATGTACTGTATGCATGTGTTTGTCTGTATGTGTGTGCAGGTGCTGTACACAGTAGACTTGGATGGGAAAGGTTCTGTGGTGAAGCGGAAAATCCCAGTAGTCCAGATTTTGTACGCAGTCATTTTGTTCAACTTGTTTTTGAGTGAATGTATATTAGTTTTTATTGTCATTTTTAATAATATTGTAATTTTTAATATTGCTAACTTCATCTTCATCTGATGCATCTCTCTTTTTCCCACATAGGTCATTTAGTCATCACTGTACCTTTGACCTCGAGTACAGTGTCCCTCATATAGAGAGATTTAACCGATTACAGCGGTACTCAATCAACCCCCACCTAGTGACATCTTCCTCTGAATTACACACCACACAGTCATTGGCTCTGTACCAGGGCTTTGTCTACCACCTCCTGCAGCTGCACGCACAATACCTCATGGTATTTTACCATGTCCAGCCACTACAAATCGGCATATATTTATACACTGTATTTATATAAATTGTCACTATAGATTTGCATATATTTTATCAGTCTTCTGTGGATATCACTTTCTGCTGAAGAGAAGATTTTAAAAGAACATATGTAGAGGTGTTTTACATTACTCCTTCGTTTTTAGGTCATTGGAGATCCTAAAGAGAGCCCCATCTCACGCATGTGCAATAGTGTGCTCTATAAGGTGACAGATTTCACTTTTAAATTCCAATGCAAATAAACAGTAAGTACAGAAGTTAAAATAAAAACATACGGCCCATGAAGAGTTCAGATGCAAGATATATGTCTCAGGCAATTGTCTGAATATTTTGGTGGTAATAAGAAGTAATAGAAGTGTCATTTTATCATGTGTGTTTTTATTGTGTTTCAGGACCTTTGTTTGTACATGTCATATAATAATGTGTCAGGTGTCACCACAAACAGCAAAGGACACATGATGGCCAGGCTTCCAGATAGAGTTTACTTGGACAGAGCAACCTCATTCTCATTCTCTCTGTTCATAAGAGCCCAACAGCTCACTCTAGAGTCCATCGGTTAGGAATTTGCATATAAACTTAATCTATCGCTGAATAATATATTTTTGTACATTTGTAATTCGTAGAGAAAGCTGTGAATGTCAGCTTGTCAACTCATGCAGGAACACTATAATTTGCCACTTTTGCTTTTGGTGATAACATTATACCTATACAAAATCACTGTAAGATTTTGCTGTTTGCTAACTTTAAACTGTATTTTATTTGTCAAAATTTGAAATCATAATAAAGTAATAATAATAATATGTATTTTGTTCCAGGAGAGCATGCTTTTAATGACATCAGAATGTTTGCGATGGTCTCTAATTCTAAATATCTGAGAGTGACTCTCCAGAGAAATGCGAAATTGAAGCATGGAGGAGTCCTTTATAAGGCACTTTACCCTTCCCACATAAACACCTAGCTACATCAGTTTGTACTGTAATATATTTCCTAAGTGTTTGTTCATCTGTGGTTACTCAAAACATCTGCTCTGTTATCTAGGTGACTGTAACTGACAAAGGCATGGTAAAAGATCAGTTGTTTCCAGGAGAGAGACTTTTGCCTTTCAGCGTGTTGTTTAGAGTCAGTGTTAAAATATCACAGATATTTGTAAATTTAACAGATTGAAGATGTAATATTTAGATGTATTTGTATGGTCTGTGTTTGGTTTCAGATTGGCATTTCTCCAAGACAGTGTTTCCAGCAGACTGACCGTGGGATGGTTCTCAGTGTATTGCTCATATATCTTTACACTTTTATTCCTTTTTTTCTTCTCCCTTTCTCACTATTTTAAGGCTCATTTTGTCATGTTCTCTCTCTCTTAGGGTCTGCAGAATTTGCCTGTCTATATTGGTTGCCCTCCTGGTAACCGATTGGTGTTTGATGCCAGAACCACTGTGCAGGAGTCTATACGGCTCAGTAGAAGGAACTTCAGCTGTTTGAATCCTGATCCAGTTACACCCTGTTTCTTCTATAAAAACTGTAAGAACCTGCTGATTGCCACACTTTAATTACAAACTTACCTTTCAGTCAATATAATTTCCCTCTGTTCAGTATGTTTAGTTGTGATTTTCTAGGCCGATATGGCTAGGAACCATGCTCTAATTCTGGCGTAATAATCATGGAACTTTGGAACTAAATGCTTTTGGTCTAATCAGATTCAAAGCTATGCTAAAAGTGCTAATCACCATACCCGGAGAATGGCTGAATAGATTCCAAAATGGTAAAACTCAATTTATTAACTCTAGGGAAATCGGAGAATAAGCTTCCAAAAAAAGTGCAGTGTTCCTTTAAGACTTGTTTTGTGGTCCAGGGTAACATATATAGACTATATTTAACGTCAGTGTAAGACAGCTCTACACAAAGTATGAACCTGTTTGATAAAGCATTGTTAAGAGAGGTTAAATATTTATTTCAAGGTATTTGTGACAAACAAAACAGAGGTGTGCGGATCCATATGCAGCTTATTTATTAGAGAGGTCGTACAGACAGGGTCAAATACCGGTAAACAGAGCAATGGAGACGAGATAGAATCGTTGAGGTATACAGGCAGATTTCGGGGCAGACAGCAAACAATCACAGTACAGGGAGAAAGAGCAAGGTTGAGGCAGGCAGCAAACAATCAGAATCCAACGGTCAACAGTCCGCAGTAACAATGGGCAAAACAATGGGAAAGAACACTTGGAAATGATAGCCAGGTTTGAGACTGGCTTTTATGTGTGTGTGTGTGTGTAATCAGTATTTGGGTGTGGTGATGAGGTGCAGGTGTGTGTTATCAGTCCCAGGAGTGAGGATTGATGGGCAATGGAGTGCTAGAGCGTGGAACTGATCTGGCTGGAGTGCCCTCTGGTGAAGACACAGAGGGAATTCCAGCTGGATATCGTGACAGTATTTAAGGTATTATTTTTGTATAGTAATTTTGGATGGTTTTATTTTGTTTCTCTCTCTTTCTCTCGGTAGTCTTCTTTCCCTTCCTCCTCATTCAGGATGTGGTCGTAGGAGAGTCTAGGAAGTTTCTTGGCAGGTATAGCTCCTTATGATTTAAATAAACTGTTTAATTTTTAATTTCTGTTCATGAAGGCCGAATCCCAATTCTATTTTATACCCCTTACCCTTGTCTCTTAGAGCAAGGTGAAGTGTCAAGGTGAAAATATTCCTTTATGAATTGGGACAATACTACTACGATGTCACACGTCATCATACATCATCTAGTTCCTACAATACGCATACCTGCTGCTGTACATTTCCATTTAATATTAATATACAGTATGTTTTAGGCCACTAGTATTTTCACCAACAAAAAATGGTTTTAAGTTGGTTACTTCAATCTTTTGGGGGTAGCCTGTCTGTTGAAAATATCAGTTTACATTTTCAAACATTATTTTTGTCATTATTTGTAATAATGCAGTGAGATTGTTGTCCGCACAAGGAGTTCTGTTACTTCATGTGATTCCAGACAGACTGGAAGATGATTAGATCAGATCTCTGTGTGGAGCAATGGCTGTTGCAAAAAACAAGGGGTAGAAATGGGATTGGGCCAAAGTATTTTGGGATTACACAATCTATGTGTATGTTTTTAGCTACAGTTTAAAGATAGTTGGTGGTGGTCCTCACTCAAGGAAGAACATTCGTCTATACAGCCCTGGGGAGGTTCTGAAGTATAACAGCTTCAATTACAGGTACAAAACAGCAGCACTACAGATGTCGGTCATTTTATTTAGTACACCACCACTTTTTCCACAACTCCTGCAATATTTTAAGCATGTATGGCATCACAAATTGTATGCGTCACAGTGTGGTGTGGCAGAAAGCATGAAGATGTATGTATTTTAATGAATTCACGTGAAGGCAAATAGACAGGCAGGGAGACACCACACAAACAACCACGTTGCATCAACGAGACCGGACAACTAGCACTGAACAGAATTCAACTTATAAAGGGGAGACAATGACTTAATTACATGATGATACAATCACAGAAACTTGCAGAGCTCCACTCCACATGGTGGTGGCACATGGCTTTCTTTACCATGGAGTGCTCGATTGCAGAGACACACCAGTTGTGATGTCAGAGGCTCTGAGGCGATCCTCAGCTCTGTCGCTCTTCTTGGCCATGGCTCATCAATTGCACCGGCCATTGGCTCTCCGTCAGCCATGGGCTTTGGCTCGGGCTCCGCACAGCGGGGTGATGGTGGGCTGGGCTCTGGGTCCCGAGTGGGGTTGGGGTCATTGTCGACGATGTCCACGGTCACCCACTCAACAAAGGCGGCCAAGCTCTCCCGAGAACCGTCCCCAGACAGAAGGCATCCACATGAAGGCAAATAGAACAGCAGGGAGATACACACCACACAAACAATCACTTTGCATTGACGAGACCAGACAACTAAAACTGAACAAAATCCAACTTATAAAAGGGGAGGCAATGACTTAATTAATTACACACACCTGATAATAATGACACAATCACAGAAACTAGTTCACATAGGGAATGACAAAAACACCAGCAGACAGCCCAGGGGCATGACAGTATGTCCTGTTGTCAAACACTTTAGTTCTTACTTGCATAGTTTTAGAGCAGGTCATCTTTCTTGAGTATACCAATATATTCCATATATATTCATATATTCTTGAGTATATACATTTTCCAGAAATGCACAAGCTAAAACTGGATTGTCCTTATTTAACACATTTGTCTTTGTATCAGATCAGAGAAAGCACTTATATGGGATATAAAGGGCTGTAAGAAGGATGAAACCTCTTGCAACGTCACAGAGGAAGGATTTTTTATCTTTAATGGCAGCAGAAACAATGGAATCAGGTGACACCCATTTTATATTTTAGGGTTAAGCAGTTAGTTATTATTAGATCTCAAACCATTTCAATGTCGGCCTATCTCACAATACAAAATGTAAAATGAAAACATGTCCTTATGTTAGTAATTCTTATTTAATAGATTTGCAATATCTCTACCCTTTGAGCTGCCTCACGTTTACTGTTTTCATGTTGAATCTGTATCTGTAGGTGGCTTTGCCAGCCTAATTCTCCTTGTGCTGATGTGCTATCCAATAACCCTGCAGTATTTCCACGTTTCTTCTTCATCATTGAGATCTCAAACAGGTGAATGACGTTGCTCTATGCCTTATATTTCTGCCTTATATTTCAGTATTTCTGATTTAATTTATGTGAAAAATGTGTAATTTCTCAATATCAAAAACAGTTTTCACCTTAACACTAAATGTTGAAAATATTTAGCACCTTAAGAGTTTATACCAGATTATGTGTTCAGGGATACGGACACATACTGCAGTCACACCTTCCGTTTTAATATACTTGTCCATGACGTCCCCATGAGCTCAAGTAGGCAGTTCTCCATTTTTCTGGTAAGCATCTAACATATATACCTTTATCTGAGTGTAGCATATTCCATTTAAACTTTTTGTTATCATGTCAATTACCAAAGAAAATTATTTACATGTCTTTATTATTAGAATATTAATAAACAATAACAAATCATTAACAGGTTTTAAATTACAGTTTTAAAACACTATATGTTTTGGGAATAAGACCTGCCTGAAAAATTAATCACCGGCCAAGTGTCACTGCTCACAATCTTCTCCATCACATCCCAAAGATTTTCATTTGGGGTTAACTGGACTCTGTGGTGGCCAATCCATGTGAAAGTGAGGACTGCAGTGTGTAAGACCTGTGCCCCGTTGCATAAAACACATATGAGACTTCAAGTTAGTTAGTTCAACCAAAAATTTTAACCAAAATTTTAAATTAGGCTGTGTTTTACTTATTGTAACATATAATTTAAGATCATTAAGGGAAATATAGATATGTATATAAATAATTATAATATTAATAATGATTAATTGCAATTATTTATATTAGCTGCCAGTAGTAACTGTAGCAGAATTACCATCAACTAATCTGTTAGTTCAGCGAAGACATAGTATAATTAAGAAAGGATATTTTCTTGGCCACAGAAATATTCCTTCTTCATCACTATTAGTATCACTATTAGAACATGTAGCAAGTGTCAGGTACGAGACGGAGATTCAAGTGCGGGTATAACAAAGGTCTTTATTGAAACAAAAGTTCTCAAAACAGTCAAAAAAATCCAATAATCCATATCAAGCAAAAGAAATAATCCACAGTCAATAATTTGTTGGCATCGGAGTGCGTCCCGAGCAGCAGACTCGAAAAGGGGGAAAAAATAAATAAAAAGGCAAACAAAAGTCTCAGCGGGCTGCTGGCTAATAGTCTATGGCACAAATGACAGTCTCCCAAAGCCAGAACTCTCAAAAGGGGAAAAATAAAATAAAAGACAAAACAAAACCTTAGGGAGCTGCAGCAAATCTTGATCCAGGCTTGATCCAATTGTCCCGAAGTTCAATTTATGGCATTCCTGTGCGCCGGTGGTAGTTAGCGAGCAGAGAGAGCAGTGCCCCAGACACACAGCCGCTCAGCATGAGCAGAAGTAGGGCAACAAAGAGGAGCGTGAAGTCAGCGAACAGGTCGGGATCCTGGGGCAGGTAAGAGGGAATTAAATACTTTAAATCACAGGCTTGACACAGAGTGTTTCACAGGACCGACTGAGACACGATAGGACACGACATAAGATCACGAACTGACAAAAGACAATATACACGAGTAGAAGATAAAGAGTTGGTAATGAGACTTAATCCGGAGCAGGTGAGAGCAGTAGCACTTAATGAAATAATAAGGAGGCGGAGAAAACAGCAAGGAGACAGAAAATGAGGTGACAAGTAGCAGCCTCACCATGTTTTAGTGACTAAAAGAAAACAAACTAAAGAAACACCCGTGATCATGACAGCAAGGGCCGAAATCATAAAGGGACACTTATTTGCAAGGCAGAATCAGAAACTCATGTAATTTGTGCAAAAGTTTTATTAACTCTACGTTAACTCACATGACTGAAAACACACGTATAAATACACTCACACAAAGGGAAAGTGCACAGAAGGTTTAAGGGTAAACCATTAAGAAAGAGCTAGGATTTAAGTTTTTAAAAGAGTGCCGTTCAAAACGGATTCAATGACTAAAATTAAACCTCTGTTTCGTTTAGTTATATGTACGATACTTACATTGCCTCGTTGGTGAGGGTCCGATGCAGTCTCAAAGTCCTGATGGTTCCAAGGTATTGGTTTGGCTATCATGTCTTCCTGGTTCGAAGAGTAATGAACTCAAAAAGAGGTCCTGACTCTGGTGCTCGGTCGATGAAAAGAGAGCTGAGAGAGAGATCTGTTGCAATCCATGGATCTTGAGATACATAAAAAGTCAAGGCTTAGGCCTGGTGTAGAACTTAGTTTTGCCTGGAGTTTGATCATCATCTTAGTGCCTCAAAGGACGGCAGCCTGTGCTGCAGTGCAGGCCCTCCTTCGATCCGTGTGCATCGGGCCTGTGGGCTTAGGAGACCATAGAGAGATGGTGTGGTTCCGGCATCAAGGAGAGTAGAAAAAGAGGAAAAGAGAGGGAGTGTTTCTGGTGTGAAGGCTTTTTGTACCCTGTTGAGGTCACACCTCTTGTGGGTCAAGGACCAATGGTCTGACGGTGCTTTGGAGGGAAGTTTTTACGACTCTTTGTTCTCAACATGCTAATTTACCTCTACACTGGATTGGTGGATCACTATACAAATTAGACCAGATTCTTAAAACACTGAACATTGCAGAGATATTAACATATGACATACACTCTCAGTTAGACCGTCTAAAGACGAGTCCTTAGATACCAATCATGACATGTGTGATCTGGCGAGGTGGTGTTTAGATATTAATCTATCAAAAACATGTACAAGACAGTGTACCATACGCAGGGCAGTATACCAGGACAATAACAATATACACTATGATAAGTGTTCTATGATATGATAAGTGTTCCTTCAAAGGAAATTTTCCTGTGAATTAATTTAGGGAAAAGTCCATTGTCTTTAGACTAGAGTTGCTCTGCTCACATTCCTTCGAGCACTAAACCAAATCTTTATCAGTCGGTTGTCATGGCAATCAAAGGCATGGCTTGCCCCCCTGGGGTTTTAACAGTCAGTCGGGGGATGTCTCCAATGTGAGTTGCACACTAGTAGAACACTAGGGGGAAAACACTCCAAACAACACTCCAAGACAGTACAATGAACCACAATAGACAAAGACAGACTGGGGTTTAAATGCACCTGATAATTAGACAATGGTGTGGAGACAGGAATGAAACACTATGGTAAAAGACAAGGGGGCGGAGACAAGAGTTCATTGGCATGAGTCCATGTATGAAAACAGACTCAAACACACACACAGTTCATGGAGAGCTGGAGTGCCATCCAGAGCTGCGCTGGCACATCCAGCTGATCGTTACACAGACATATCCAATCTGAGTTTTATTAAAAATTGTCCAGCCCTATCCAGGCCTTTCCATGGAGATAAACCGGTGTTTGCTGTATACACGGAGGAAGATATCAAGCTTATCAAGCGTGTGCGAGGGTTTGAAATGAGCATGTGGACCCGTTTCTTCGCATGTACATCTGATTTCCTCTCGCGGAAGTGTTTTACCGCGCTCGCCAGCATCAGTGGTGCGTTCGCTTATTAATGGTATAGATTTGCTGCCATAGATTAAGTGTATTTTTCACGAGCTTGGTGCTGCTGCTGCGGCGGTGGATCGCGATGCCAGCTCAGCATCGTGATCTCTATCGGCCATCGACCCAACCCTAGTCTGAACACAGAACGTTATCAGCAAGGCTGTTCCAAAGTTTGGGAGCCAAATATGATAAAACTCTACCTCCTTTAGTGGACTTTGCTATCCTTGGTACTACCAACAGTCCAGAGTTTTGCGATCTTAGGGATCATGATGATTGTAGCGTGTTAGAAGACTAGTTAGGTACGCAGGAGCTAAATTATTAAGTGCCTTATAGGTAAGAAGTAATATTTTATAGCTGGAATAAATTAATTAATGCGGAATCTAATAGGCAGCCAGTGCAGAGATTTTAAAATTGGGGTAATATGATCATATTGTCTTGTCCTGGTAAGGACTCTAGCAGCTGCATTTTGGACTATCTATAGCTTGTTTATTGAAGATAAAGCAGGACAACCACCTACAGTAGTAGTGCATTACAATAGTCCAGTCTAGAGGTCATGAATGCATGAACTAGCTTTTCTGCATCAGAAACAGGTA
>JAUYWG010000059.1:9527437-9539746 GCA_034779775.1 Enteromius afrohamiltoni | reverse complement strand
GCGGTGACCCACTCCAGAGCCTTCCCGGTGAGCAGAGAGCATACGAGTGTAACCTTACTGTCCTCCGTGGTAAAACTTCCGGGTAACGACTTCATGTAGAGATCGCACTGCAGTATGAAGCCCTTGTTCTTTCCCTGAGATTCGTCATATTTTTCAGGCAGCGCCACTCGAGCGGGGTTAGTTTGAACGGGAACCGGAGCTGGAGCTGGTGGAGGTGGCGGAGCTGAAGCGGACATCTTGCTGAGTGCTGTGGGGAGGGCTTGAATGGAAGTGGTGAGTTCCGCTGTGAGACTGGTGAGCTTCTCAAGCTGACTTTGATGTGAGCTAAACATAGCAGCTTGCCGGCCTACCTCTCCGATGACCTGGAAGACAGCCGCTGGATCCGTGGTGGGCAAAGTATTATGTAATGAACCATCGGATCAATATATTTTTGTTGTAATATTCTCTAAAGGCATCTGATATAATAAACGCATTGTAACATAATATTACGTGCATAAAACTCCCATGAGCTCCTATATCAACATTCTAATACAACTTGTTTAGAATGTGCGGTATTGTTTAGTCTCTGCAGTGATAACCTGCCGACGACATGTCTGACTCATGAACAAACAGATTTTTAACAGCTTATTTTTTAACAGCTTGTTTCTTTCACTTTGTGATCGCGCAAACTGTGTATGGATGGTTTCATCGGGTGCACAAGTCTGGACTGAAGTTAACTAGTCGGTTGTGTTTGTTGATCGGTCTGGTTACAAACCAGCTACAAACTCTGCTAATAAAGAGTAATGAAGTTGAACTCTTGGGTTATTGTGCTGTGGGATCTGTTTCCCACATTTATTTATTTGTAGCGACCTGCCACCTTCTCAAAATTTTCTATAAACATAAAAATCTAAACTTGAACACACACAGTCTAAATATAGGCTAATTATTAAAAAAAGATAAATGCAGAGCAGTGTAAGCACACATGACACGCGCTCCCGCATCTGTGCTAGCGCACGCGCTCGCTCTCACCTATGTTTGTGGTTGAATACAAATAACCCTAATTGATAGACTAGGCTATATCAGGAAAAAGACATCCGCGCAACCCCGCACAGAGAAAGGAAAAGCCAGAGGAAAGCTTTTATTAAGCAACTGTAGGAAGGCGTTCCCTAATGTCAACAGATGAGAGCATCAGCGCACACGGGGTGAAAAGCGCCATTATAACACACTCGCGCTGATGTGACCGAGCCTGACCAGAACCCGAGCATCCTTTCTAAATATCTGTCTGAACCTGGCCCACCATCGGGCTCAGGTTGGGTATCCATCCTGTAGTATGAACAAATCGTTTGTAGGTTTCAATGACAGATTTATTAAAATAGTCTCTTGCTCAGACCTACTGGCGGTTTACTTTCATAGTAGGCTACTTTCATTTTTTTTCCCCATGATTTCATATATATTTTTACACTACTTGTATATTAAAACACAAAACTTAACATTATGCTGTTATAAGTTTGCCTGCAAGTGTAAGCATTCATGCTATATTTTGGCTACAAATAACAGTCTGGATGGATGGATCCACACGACTCCCGTGAATCCTTACAGAAGACATCGCCGCAAGAGGATCCAGCAACCATGCGGAAAGTCATTGATGAGGTTTGCCAACAAGCCACTGAACTACTCACCCATCGCCAGCAATTGGAAAAACTTACCACATTGACTGCGGAGTTGGTGAGCTCTATTCAGGCCCTCACCGCAGCAACCACGGCCCAGAGTAGGGCAGTGGATCCGCCGACCGCTGCTCCTCCCCTGGTCTCAGCCAGCCACGCAAGCCCGGCGCGCCTCGCACTCCCCGAGAAGTACGGTGGAACCCCAGGCAAGTGCAAAGGTTTCCTTCTCCAGTGCGACATATATATGAGGGCTCTATCTGGATGTTTTGTTGATGGCGATGCAAAAATCTCGCTGATTTGTTCTTTGTTGACCGGCAAGGCCCTGGACTGGGTGATGGCCTTGTGGGAAGGCCAACGTATGGCCTTCCCATCATATCAAAGCTTCCTCCGTCAGTTCCGCGAGGTGTTCGACCACACCGCAGATGGCAAGGACGCCAAGGATGAGCTACTCGGACTGAAGCAGGGCGTGCAGTCAGCAGCGGATTATACCATGACCTTCAGGACTCTCGCCGCACAAACTGGTTGGGACAATGATCCGCTGATGTCACTCTACCGTCGGGGACTGAGAGAGGAGTTGCAAACAGAGCTGGCCTGTCGAGGAGAGGACCTCCCGCTCACACAGTACATGGATCTGGCCATCAAGACAGATCAACTTATGCGCTCCCGGCGCAATCGGCGCTCCCCAACTGCAGCAGCTCAGACCCCCTTCATGCCGCCTGCAGAGCCCATGCAGATCGGGGCCACACACCTCTCGCTGGAGAAGCGCGAGCGCCGGATGGAAAATGGTCTATGCCTTTACTGTGGGAAATCGGGCCACCTCCGTGCCTCCTGTCCTGTTCCGCCTTCCCGATCCAAGTCTTACCGGGTGAGTTCAGTTTCTCTTGACTCCGCTATGAAGATGGAGGTTGAGTTGTTGGTTCTGGACCGCCATCTTGTCACACAGGCTTTACTTGACTCTGGGGCTGCGGGTAACTTTATCGATGTTCAGTTTGCGTCTGAAAACAATCTTCCTTTGCATCCATGTACCCCTAATGTGACCGTGGCAGCCCTCGACGGCCGACCCCTCAGAACCGGGAAGATAACCGCTCGGACAGCTCCCTTAATTCTTCGTACCAGTCCCCTTCACGTCGAGACCATCCAATTCTACACCCTGCACTCCCCTGAACACCCAGTCATCCTTGGACTACCCTGGCTAGAGCTCCACGACCCAACCATCTCTTAGAGAGAACATCAAATCCTCCACTGGTCTAGCTATTGTCATGAACACTGCCTCAGCACACCTCCTAAGCACATCAATCACTTGCATCTCACGGCCGAGGAGGATCCCGAACTCGACACCCTACCTGCTGTGTATCAGGACCTCAGAGTCGCGTTCAGCAAGCGTAAGGCCACTCAACTACCGCCACACCGCCCCTGGGACTGCGCTATTGATCTCCTGCCTGGAACGAAGGTGCCTCGCGGACGGATCTTTCCTCTATCTCAACCCGAGACAGCGTGTATGGACCAGTACATTAAGGAGGAGCTAGCCAAGGGGTTTATCCATCCGTCCACCTCTCCTGCCTCGGCGGGATTCTTCTTTGTTAAGAAAAAGGATGGAGGTCTGAGGCCTTGTATCGACTACCGTGCCCTTAATGACATTACCGTGAAGTATTGTTACCCCTTGCCACTCGTGCCTTCCGCCTTGGAACAACTGCGATCCGCACGTCACTTCACCAAACTGGATCTTAGGAGCGCCTACAATCTCGTGCGCATTCGTAAGGGGGACGAGTGGAAGACGGCCTTCTCCACAACCACGGGACATTACGAGTACCTCGTTATGCCATTTCGGACTGTCCAATAGCCCGTCTGGCGTCATCATCAGCCCGGATGGCGTGGCCATGGACGAGTCTAAAGTGGCAGCAGTAGTTAACTGGCCTAGGCCTCAGACTTTGAAGGAACTCCAACGATTCCTCGGGTTCGCCAACTTGTATCGCCGGTTCATTCGGAATTTCAGCCAGAGCGCTGCCTCTCTAACCGCTCTAACCAAGGGAACACACAAGCGTTTGCCCTGGAATCCTGAATGTGACTCTGCCTTCCAGGAACTCAAAACCAAGTTCACTACAGCCCCGATCCTCCGTCACCCCGACCCAACCCGACAGTTCATCGTAGAGGTTGACGCTTCCAACACTGGCGTAGGAGCCAGAGAAGCTTTATCCCTGCGCCTAATTCTCCCGGAAACTCACACCAGCCGAACAAAATTATGATGTCGGAGACCGGGAGTTACTGGCCATGAAGGCCGCCCTGGAGGAGTGGCGGCACTGGCTGGAGGGTGCGAGTGAGTCCTTTTTAGTCCTCACAGACCATCGTAACCTGGAGTACCTTCGCTCGGCCAAGAGACTGAATGCCCGGCAAGCTCGCTGGTCGCTGTTCTTCACCCGGTTCAAATTCAAGATCACATGCCCACCTGGGTCGAAGAACAGTAAGGCCGACGTCCTGTCTCGTCTTCACAATCAGCTACCTCAAACGGTGGACCCTGAGAACATCCTTCCGCCAGCCCTCATCTTGGCTCCGGTCCAGTGGGAAATTATGGAAGACATCCGTGTTGCACAAGACGGCGAGCCGGTCCCCCCGGATTGCCCACCAGACAAGACGTTTGTGCCCGCAGTCCTTCGGGATCGCCTGTTACACCTCATACACGACAGTCCCAGCGCAGGTCACCCTGGGATTCTGGCCACGACTGAACTCGTTTCTAATCGCTTCTGGTGGGCGACAGTAGCCATAGACGTCCGCAACTTCCTCTCACGCTGTTCCGTGTGCCAAAGGTCCAAGGCATCCCGGCAACTACCCGCCGGTCTACTCCAGCCCCTGCCTGTTCCCCAAAGGCCTTGGTCCCACATCGCCATAGATTTCATCACGGATCTACCCTCCTCCAGAAACCACACCACCATCCTCACGGTGATCGACCATTTCTCCAAGGCCTGTTGGCTTATTCCTCTCCCCAAACTGCCTACCGCTTGGGAAACTGCTCAAGCCATCCTAGAACACGTCTTCCGTTATTACGGCCTCCCGGAGGACATAGTATCTGACCGAGGGTCCCAGTTTACATCCAGGGTTTGGAAAGCTTTTTGCACCCAGCTGAATATAAATATCAGTCTTACCTCAGGATACCATCCGGAATCGGCCAGGTGGAGCACCTGAACCAAGAACTCATCCGCTTCCTCCGTTCATACTGCCATCAAAACCAGGAGGACTGGAGCCTTTATCTCCTCTGGGCTGAATACGCCCAAAATTCACTACGGAAGCAGGCTACTGGAATGACACCCTTCCAATGTGTCCTGGGGTTTCAACCTCCCCTTTTTCCCTGGTCCGGGGAACCCACAGCACTTCCTTCCATTAATCACTGGCTCAGTCGGAGTGAACAAACTTGGGAGGCCGCCCACATACAATTACAACAAGCCATATGGAGGATGGCCACCCAGGCTGACCGTCGCCGCCGTCCGCACCCCGCCTACGACCCCGGCCAGTGGGTCTGGCTCTCCACTAGGGACCTCCGTCTGCGCCTTCCTTGCCGCAAACTCAGCCCGAGGTACGTGGGTCCTTTTAAGATTTTAAGACAAGTTACTCCAGTATATTACCGTTTAGATTTACCTCATGGTTACCGTATCTCACCCACCTTTCACTCCTCTCTGTTGAAGCCCGCTGCCGCCCTGGACGGAGAGGGGGACCAGGACGAGGAAGCTGTACCAGAGGCCCCGCCCCTGCTCCAGGAAGAGGAGGAGATCTACCAGGTTAATGAGATCCTGGACTCGAGACGTTTGGTCATAAGATACCCTTCAGTATCTGGTGGACTGGGAGAGCTTCGACCCGGAGGAGAGATCATGGGTCAACACCCAGGACATTCTGGACCCCTCACTCACCGTACGCTTCCACCTATATCACCCCGAGAAGCCGGCCCCCAGACATCGTGGGAGACCCCGAGACCCCGGGGGGGGCTCTGTCACAAACCACTCCTCTGTGGCCCTCTCCCGCCATCGGCAGCGGGAACCCTCACCTGAGTTCTAATGTTCCCACCCGGACTCTTTTATACCACGTACCTCGGCGGATTTCGCGCCGTTTTACCATTTCCCTGGACTATTTAAGCTCGAACTTTTGCCCTAACAAGTCGCAAAGTCTCGATTTGCTCCGGCCATCGTTACTGAGCGTTCCCTTGTTGTTCTTTGACTGTTTACCCGTGTTTGATTTACCGCCTGTCTTTGTTTTCCGCCATT
This sequence comes from Enteromius afrohamiltoni, assembly GCA_034779775.1. NCBI lineage: Eukaryota > Metazoa > Chordata > Actinopteri > Cypriniformes > Cyprinidae > Enteromius > Enteromius afrohamiltoni. The sequence goes on along the minus strand of JAUYWG010000059.1, from coordinate 9,533,856 downwards.
TTGCCGCCTGTCCTGATCTTTGCCTGTTTTACGACGAATTTTGTGGATGTGTGTGATTTCATATATTTCATATATGAAATCTTCAATATTTCATATTGGTAACGGGTAACATTGGTAACATTTCATAAGATTGGTAACATTATCTTATTGTATTAATATAGGTCAAACGACTTTGCAATATTTGTATATTAAGTCATATAAAATGTAATTTCCTAACAAGAAAATTGTGGTGAAAATGCTGAGTGGCTAGTAAATTTGGAAAACCACTAGCCACAGTGGCTGGTGAGCAAAAAAGTTAATGTCAAGCACTGATGAGTATGTCCCAAATGTATTCAACATTATTCAAAACAGTATTCAAACAATATTCTGTTTTTAATACATGAATCAGGTATTATTTGGAAGTTTTATTTGTTTCTGCGCTTCTTAGTCCCTCCATCCCACTGTATCAACAAAAGATTTAACTTTGTTCCAGATCAAAGCTTTCTGTTCAACCAAAGATTTGGTGAGTTATACTCTGTCCAAAAGAACCTAAACGACCAGTACAAAGTTGTTATCATCTGCGCCGTCAGAGAAGAGTTAACAGACAGCTGCAGTGTTTGTTTAGTTATCCTCTAGAAATTCCTTTTTAGAGATGAAGTTTACCCTTTGTGTATCAGAGAAGTTATCCTCTAGAAATTCCTTTTTAGAGATGAAGTTTACCCTCTGTGTATCAAAGAAGATAAGCATTCCTTGTTAATATTTTTGGTATCCTCTGTTATTCAAACAGGGAAGATTAGCTTCTGCTAAAAGGTTGATCCTCTGTTAAAAACAGGGAAGGTTAATATCAGTTTTTCTGTGTTAACAAGTTATCCTCTGTTGATCAGGGAACGTTTAGCACAGTTGCTAAATATCTTGGAATCCTCTGTATGTTGATCAGGGAAGATTGGCATTAAGTGATAATATTTTTTAGCTAACCTCTGTATGTTGATCAGGGAAGATTGGCATTAAGTGCTAATATTGTGAAAGATAACAACAGTTAAATCTGTGTTAAGAAGCGTTTTCTCTGTTGATCAGAGAATTTGTAGAGTTGTGATTGTGTGGTAAACAAAGAAACTCAAAAATTGTAAGAAAGAATTCTAGGCTAATCTCAACAACTGAGAAAGGTGGACTAGCTTCTCCTTCTTGGACAGACAGTGAGTTCAAATCATTGCTAGGAGAACACATGGACTCAAAAGTAACAGGAAATTTTCCTGAGTTCAGGATAGAGTTGTCCAGAAAAATGTGAAAAATGCGTCTCTATGATATGTCTCTCGCTGAAGTCACTATGATATGTCTCTCGCTAATGTCACAGATCTTGACAGAATCAGAATTCAATCATTTTGAAAGTGCTGTGAATAATTCTGAGTTTCAACATGCCAGTAAAGATGAACTGAGAGAATGAGTTTTGAGAAAGTTAAGGAACATTGATGGACCAAAAGTGGGTTGGTCAAAAGTGGCAAGTTGTATCCAAAAGAAAGATGAAACTGTAAGTCAGTACAGTGAAAGGTTTTGTCAGACAGCGGCAGTGTACAACAGAATAGCTAACACCTCAAAGAAAGTATTGTATCATAAAGGACCACTAGTCCTCACATGGTTTGATGGCCTTTTAACTGAGTACAGATCAACTTTACCATTCTTAGACCTCACATGGTCCACTCGATGCCTGCAAAACAACTTGGACAGTTTATCCACTTGGGAAAGAAACTCTGATGTTAAAGCCAGAGTAGAGATTGCAGCAACATCTTTTAAGGTCAACATAGAGAGTGGACAGAAAGGTAAATGTCCTAAGAGAGAGGGCAATTGTCATTTTTGTGGTAAATCTGGACACTGGATGAAAGAGTGTAGAAAAAGCAAAAAGACATTGAAAGAAACAAACAACTTTACTCGACTTCTACTCAGTTTACTGACCACTCTAAAGCAGCCCCTCCTCACTTCACCCAACTGTTTTAGCAGCTTGTTTAGGTGTTAACTGCTAGGGCTGTGAGTGCTTAATTTACTCAGTGATACATAACAAAGATGAAAGATTCTTTACAGGAATGTGAATACTTACATTGCTTACAAACAGCACAATACTTGCAAACAGCACACTCCAATCACTCACCCATCCTCTATGAGTTATGAAGTTTTACTAAGACAGATGTTTCAGTGGAGGATAACACACCAGTCATAGGGACAGATTAGGACACACAGTCCAGTGAGCAGCCCAGGGAAGAACTGAAGGCAACAGGCCTCGACAGACTAAAGAAAACAGACCTCACAGCTATTCAGATGCCATGGACTTCAGAACTTCCAATCTTCTGCTACATGATTTTCCATGTCATCATGTAGTATTGTACGACACATTACCATCTGTGTCATATGTATCAAAAGCTATGGTTTTGAAAAGAACTAAAACCTAAGTAAATCTATGCAAAAACAAAAAATAAGCTTAATGTGCCTGTAACTTTTCCATGTTTTCCAAAAGTTCCATGATTGCAAGATGGAACTAATGTTAATAAGCTAGAGAATGGACTTATTAAGGTTTAAATTTGTAAGGCAAGATATAAAAAAAAACAACGCAGAGAATCACACAAAAGAACTTCAGTCATCCAGCAACATGATCAAGATTGCAACAAAACTACATCAAATGACCGAAGATAATTCTTCATGGTTCGGAGACTCCCAATTGGAGAATTCCACTGACCATGGAAGCTGTGTTAGCAGGACAGACAAAAAACACAGAACCTTTTAAATGTGTAAATTTGTATTTTTATGAGAGTTTTTCTTAGAACTCTCAAAGGGGAAATTGTAGGATTACAAATTTTAGAATCTGTCTTAGATCTGCGGATGCTACATTCTGAAATAACATCACATAAGAGGTACATTGTATTTAGGATTTAAAGTAAAGTTGTTACATTAACAGTTTGCAGCCAGATGTTCCTGCCAGTTCCAGTCCTCCTATTGTAAGTCAAATGAGGTTGATTACTGAGACTTTTGTTGTGTCACCATTTTGGTGTAACAGCTATTGGGACCATTTGCTCCAGTACTTGACTGGTTATGCTGATTGGATTAAGACTGGTGTACAGGGTGAAGTTTGTCAAACCTGAATACCTAATTTGCATTTCATTGTTTGAACTGTCTCCACCTCTATGTAACTCCTCTCCCTTGAAACTTATATGCATTGCAATGTAACACTGCTTTAGTTAGACAATAGACAATTAGAGACTACTTCAATGACGACTTTGATGATTGCAGCTCATGAAGAGAATTATCCTGAAAAAAGAGTACATTCTGCTTTAAAATATAAGAAGAGTCTCCTGGTCTCTGAAAGAGAGTTTCACAACATCACCCAATCTCATGCCAAAAAGTATACCTTCACAGGCCTCATAAATGACACCTGTGCTCATATTTGTTTCTTTTTCTTTAATTTGATCTCTACTTCTTATCCTGTATTTTGTGTATATTTGCCAATGCAAGTGCCTTATGTTCTATTAATACACTTTTCATTTTTGTGTATGCTCATGTTAGACATTTTAATTTGTTTGAAGATCTAGCTGGCCTTCAGAAATGTCTTTATTCTTTTCAGTTGTGTTTAACTAGGGTTGGAGATAAACACTGCAGGGCTGTGACCCAGAATAAATTTATAATATAGCATTGACATAGATAATGTAAAGCATGACAGAGTTTCAGCATCATAATTAACAGTCCTTGGAAATCATTCAGGAGGGATCTGATGAATGAAATATGAATGGCTTTAAAGAACATTCTACTGGGTGGCTTCTACTGGATGCCAGCACTTTTATAGAAAATAAGCTGTTAAGTTAGCAAAGAAGGGTTTCTAGACCTGTTTGCTCTATAAGCAAACTGCAGGGATCCATTAAGGGTCCAGTGAAGTCCTTCAGATAATTCAACACCAGTCTTTCAAATGATTTCATGAACGCAGATGTTAGAGCTACAGGCGCACCTCATCTTTGGCCTGACAGAGCTGGCTGAGTTTTGCAGTGAACCATGGTTTGTCATTGTTATAAGTTAAACGAGTCCTGTTTTCAAAACAGTACTTAAGTAAAAGCACAAATTACTCTTCTCAAAAAGTACTCTGAGTACTGGTTACTAGTTACTTTAAAAAAAAAAAGGTTGTCATATATAAAGCTCTAAACACCTTACTTATGTTTTAGTGCACGGCTGGGTAGTAGTGGTTAAGAATGTCTGAACACTGTGCTAATATAAATCCACAATGTCATAAATCATAAATACTGAAAAATTATAATCTTTATACTGAAATACTAGATGGCCAGCCAGCGATTCAGACAGCAACGTTTTGTTTGTTTGTTTTTTCCAGTGTATTGACTTGCGCAGTTTAACTGTTCATCACAATAATTACAAATGTGCATTAATTTTCACTAAAAAAAGTAAATAGGGTCATTTTTGATTTCATGACAAGCTTAACCATTTTAATCATTAAAATAGAGTAACTTTGTCACAAAAGTTTACAGCACAATAATGATTTCAAATTGAATTGAATTTACAAAAAAAAAAATACAGTAATAAAATTATAAAACAAATGGCCTTAATTTAGTTGAGGTATTCAGAACATGACAGCAGCTGTGATTTATCTTAAGAGCCATTGATATTGTTTTAGAAAAATTAGATATCAGATGCCTTTGACCTAATGTCTGTACAATGTAGTGATGCAATTAGACAGATTAGGATATTTATATGTATCATACAAATATCACATTCCAAAACATTTCTAGCATATTTACATTGTAAAGAAATTAAGTTCTTTTTGGTGCATTTCACTTACAGCCAATACAATTTCCAGTAGCATTTCCATCGGGCAGGCATTGATCTATTTGGTTGATAACTTTTTACAAAGTTTAATACTGGATTAAAGAGAAACAATTTCTATATTAAAAGCACAGAGATATGTCGGCTGCACACAGTCTGCGCGTGCACAAGCAATATAAGAGGACAGTTCATTTGTGTGTGTTAGCCCTATCTGAGACTTTGCAGCCAGTTTTCTGCCATTGCCGGACTGTATTCTCATGTTGCAACAAAGAGCTAGCCAACTTTGCACGGGAATGATAAAATGTATGCGGAATACCTGTAATCATGTGTGGACATCCAGACTGTGTGATTGACAGGAGACGGATATGGGGAGAGAGAGCGAGACGCAGCACGTGTATATTTATGCACCGCAACATAGTGCTCACTGGCTTAAAGCAGCTTTTTGTTTGTTCAAAATTGTATATGATGTATATGATGAGCGCATACATCATGAATTATGCTTTTAAGCTGCCTATCTGTCTTATCCTGAATCTCTATGGTACACTTATAACAAGTGCTTATTTTTTAACTATATTATCCCTGGTCGTCACTGCTGCGGAGTAACACATACATGCATGAATCGCCATAGACATAAACATGGAGAAGTAGCTTTATTGAATATCTTTATTGGCTACTGATATGCATCAAAGGGTTGAATATCAATTAAAAATGCGCGCATACTCGGTTACAGACTATGATTTAAAAGTAACGAAGTAGATTATTTTGCTAAATTTGTATTTAATTTGTTACCTCCACCACTGGTAGGAATGCACATACCCTCACAGAAACTGATATATGATGTTACTGTGACATAGACTCGGTAGGCAGTTGATCCATTTGCAAGGTGTTTATTTTACAAGCGTAGTCAAACAGGCTAATACAGGTTTAGCTAATTTCAGTTTCTGCCTGTAGGTCGGTATGAGATGAACCAAACAGTGATCAGAAAGCCCCAAAGCTGCTCGTTGGACAGACTTAACGTGCTGTCTGTTTCCATGAAACACAGAGCAGCAGAGTTTGAAAAATCTCTGTTGATCCAGGCGAGCAGAAGAAGTTTGTCCGTTTTGTTTGGGAAGAGAGTGGAGATTTGTGAAATGGATGCTAGGCAACGATGCTCGGAATCCGCGTTGTCTGAGTTTCACGAGCGTGCCGGCTCGTTTCCCCAGTCTGCGCAACCTGAATCATTTGAACAGCACCGCGGCTCTGCTAGCTATAATGTTCAGCAAAATGTCTGAATAATCAAAATTCATTAAAAAATTTTGTGGAGTGTTCTGTCGAATAATCAACAGTTCATCCCTAGTAAAACTGATGGTGTTTGAGAAACAAATAACAGGAAAAACTAACAAAAACAAGACAAACACTTGAGAGCTGAACACAGAGACAGAGATCTGCAGCGCCATCTTGTCAGAATCATATTGATTGTGGGGTGCACATGATTGTAGGGTGCACATGACTCTCTTTATGATAGGTAAGTTTAACTCAAAAAGGTGCTACTAATTTAGAATCACGAGCAGAGTGTAAATCAGAGGCTCTGTATACCTGAGAATTCAGGTATATGAGGTTTAGTACTCTCGGTCAGCTGTCTGTCTAATTTTCTG
>JAUYWG010000059.1:9499676-9510761 GCA_034779775.1 Enteromius afrohamiltoni | reverse complement strand
CAGACAGAAAACAAGGCTACGGAGCTACAAACAGAAGCTACAAACACAGCAAACTCTCAGCAGGCAGGAGCAATCGACAATCATGTTGTGTCTGAGGTGTCTCGTCAGGGCTCACTGTTGGCCACGTACCACCAACGGATGGCTCTACCTGAAAAGTATGATGGCTCCTCGGGAAACTGCAAGGGCTTTCTTCTACAATGTGCCATCTACCTCAACCAACAGCCCCAGGGGTACCCCACAGACAACAGTAAAGTCTCTCTAGTCTGTTCTCTGTTGACGGGCAAAGCTCTGCACTGGGTTACGGCGCTCTGGGAGGGCCAGCAGATGGCGTTTCCCTCCTACCAGCATTTCCTTCGTCAGTTTCGGGAGGTTTTCAATCATCCTGTTGATGGCAAGGAGGCGGAGGATGAGCTATTGAACCTAAGCCAGGGCTCTTCCACTGCAGCTGACTTTGTGGTGGCCTTCTGCACCCTGGCAACCCAAACTGGCTGGGAGAGCAAGCCATTAAAAACTTTGTTCCGCCGGGCCCTCAACAAGGATCTCCAAGCCGAACTCGCCTGTCGTGATGAGGGCAAGACGTTGGAGCAATACAACTGGCCATCAAGACCGACCACCTCCTCCGCTCCCGCAGAGGGCGCCATTACACTCCTACGCTCCCCAGTCTCCCCAGCTTGAGCAGAGAGGAACCCATGCAGATCGGTTTCACTCGGCTCACGGAGGAGGAGTGTGAGCGGTGGATCAGGAACCATCTATGTCTTTACTGTGGCCAGGCAGGACACTATTGAGCCAACTCATCCAGCTACAGCCCGGGTAAGCCCACATTACCATTCAACTTCCCTTGTGGTAGAGGCACGCTACATGGACAGAGATCACATCATTAAAACCAAGGCCTTTGTTGACTCGGGCCATGGGGAACTTCATTGACTTGCATCATCTCTCTTGTTTCATGTTCCCCGAATGTGGCCGTGGCAGCCCTCAACGGACGCACACTAGGCTGTGGCACAGTTTCCCAACTCACCGAAGCACTCACGCTCACAATCACCACGCAGAGTTCAACCACTCCAGAGGAACACACCGAGACCCTGCAGTTTCACATTATTCACTCACCCAGCCACCCGCTAATTCTCGGATTTCCCTGGCTTGCTCTTCATGACCCCACGATCTCCTGGAGGGAGCTTAAGATTACCCAATTGTCACCAGCCTGTCTACAGCACTGTTCCACGCACTGTCCCCCGGCTCTCCCCAAGCAACCACCAGAGTGCCAATCACTGGAGGGTCTGCCCCGGGACTACCACAATCTCCTTGTGGCCTTCAGTAAGGAAAGAGCCACCAAGGTACCACCCGCAATCTAACGGACAAGTTGAACGGCTCAATCAGTAACTGTCCTGTTTCTTGTGGACCTACTGCCACAGCAACCAACAGGACTGTAGCGAATACCTCCTGTGGGCTGAGTACGCACAGACCTCTGAGAAAACCTGCCACTAACATAACCCCGTTCTTAACCCGGTTGTGTATAACCCGGCCCCCCGTCCCCGAGGAAGACTTTGACGTCGAGTGAGGTCTCGCTTCGGGAGCCGCTCGCAGGGGAGGGGCTCTGTCACAAACTTCCGCTCTCCGACCGTCAGCAGCGGGAACCCTCTCCTGAGTTTTAGTTCCCACCTAAACCTTTACCCATGTACCTCGACCCATTCGCGCCAAACATGCGGCTTCTCCGCCTATTTAAAGGACGGCCTTCCGTTTGTTTAGTGCGAAGTTATATCGTTCCTAAATGGACATATCTCTGAGAGTTTCTTCCCGTGTTTGGATTATTGTGTATGAACTTGGACTGTGTACCCCGACTACGAACTCTGCTGCCTCCCTCTCTAAAGTAAGCCTGTATTTTGCCTGTCTCCGCTACTTAATATTGCCGGTGTTTGTAGCCATTGTCTGTCGACCACGCCATAATAAAGCCTTTCAAATGGATCCAACCGACTATGAAAGTGTATCACAATAAGAAATGCATTGCCATTTTGGATTTTGCATTGCAAATTGAATTTTGCTACACATATGCTTCCATATATTTATGATATACCAAAATACTGAAACTATACCAAGATTTCTTGCTCATTCATTCATTCAGTTCATTAGGTGGATTTTACTGTCAAAATTTTAATGGAAAACTTTAATGCTAATATGAACCTATTTCTATTAATATATATTATCAATTTATATAACCTTTTACCCAGAAAGTAACGCAACACTGCATGAGGAACTGCAGAGAAATTATAGAGAAGAGTGAAAGCGCACTGATTTTGAATTTCATTTCTCTTATTTTTTATTACATTTACCAAGAACCAATCTGTCATGCTGCCATGTTTTTATCACTGATAGCTTACATAACATTGTACTTCTGCCAAGAGCTTTGGCATAATTTTGCTCTGATAACTTCCTTATATCTAAAGCATGTTTTTTATTATTATTATTATGTATTTTTTTATGTATATATATATATATATATATATATTATGTTATCCAATCCCAGGTTAATAACAAGCCATTTACATGTTGTTAATATCCCTGCTGAATAATTCACTATTATTCACATACTTTATTTTTTCAAAACAAAGTAATTGAAATAATTTGAATTTTGAATTGAATTTCAGACAGTTTCCCTCTTTCATCCTGTTGTGAAAGAGTTCACAAGGAGTCACATGTGTTTCCTGTAAAGGGGGGGAAAGAAGCAAAACATTTCCTTCTGACAGAGATATATCAGGAATATTCAAGAGTTTAAAAAACATTTGGGTTAGAATTGTGTGACAAGCATTTTCATTTGTAATGTTTTTCATTAAATATTTTTGGGTTGTTAGAATGCTATACATTAATGTGAATTAATAATTTGCTGATGTCTAACATATACCTGTATATTAAATGTTTTAACACAATATAATAGTATTTACCCAGATGCTTTTTGAAGTTTTTGTCCACCAAAAATGTTGACTTCAACCCATTACATTAAATTATAAATTACATAAATGTTGTATATTTCATATGTATGATTTATGAATATCAATATTATGTATTACACTGTGTCTGCATTTCTCTGCAACCCAATTCAAACACACACACATATTTGTTTCTGCCATATACTTCTATTTATTTTATATTGACCAAACAATATTTTCTATCCCTCTAACCCTAAAAACCTACTCGTTATAGAAAACATGTTTGCATTGTAACACTTTCAGATAAATATAATTTACTATGTTTAATATTTTTTCTCCCTCATGGACACCATAGGCTGGTCCCCACAATGTCAAAAATTTCAGGATTTGGTCCCCATTCACAATAAACAATTAACACACGTTTGTTTGTTTGTTTGTGAATTGTGGGGGCTTTCCTTAGTCTTTCCATATTGACCAAACATTTTATTTATCCCCTATCACTGCACTTTCAGATAAACATCATTTACTTTTTATTTTATTTTTTTTCCTTGTGCCAACTACAGGCAATGTAGGTCCCCACAATGTAGCATAAACAAGTACACACACACAAGCACATATTGGTTTTCTTTTATTACCCAAATTTCTTTATACTGTACAAACTGCATTTTCTATCCCCTTATCCTGAATCCAAACCCACCCCTTGCAAAAAACTTTCTTTAGTTTTAGATTTTCAAAATACTGCTGTGTCGATTATAAGCTGTTTTCCTCAGGGGGACCAAAAATGTCCTCAAAAGGAAAGAAAATCCAGGTATTAGTATACTTACATGGATAATTGGTCATCATAATGTAGGAAATATGCCAGTATACACACATAAGTATAGTACACACACAGAGACACAATTATATTATATTATTATATTTATGTTGAATCATAAATAATTTTTTGTATGATCACCTATCTCACGGCGCCATCCAATGTTTGTAAAGGGCATAACAAACAGTGCTCTAAATTTCTCACACATACTTTATAGCTATGGCTGTTATGCTCTTGATAACTATTGGATGTTGTCTATATGGACAGATGGATATGTATGTATAGTGTGTGTATATATATATATATATATATACAGTATACAGACCGTTTACACCTATGGAGAGTCTCTACAAGGACACACAGACTGTGTGTATGTGTGTTAAAATGCATGTAGACATGACAAGCAAATGACATACCTCTAGAAGATGCACCATCACACACAGGGTACATATGTTTTTGTTTTGCTTGTTTTTGTTTTTATTATTTAAAATAATGCATAAGTATACAGTGGACCTTGAGAGCAAATATGCATTCAAAAGCTTAAGGAAAAGATAGTTGAAAAGAGATTAAAAAAGGTACATGAAAGAGAAACAATATAGTGATCATTGTTTGAAATGTCTTCAATAGATTTTTGTTATAATTATTTTATGTACTGTATGTATGTTTTTGCATTTAATTGTAAAGTTAAAAATAAGCCAGACTTTTAAAGTAGGCTATCATTATTGATATATGTATGTCATTGCTTTTGTTGATTTTGATTTATCTGTTGTCCTCATTTGTAATTCTTTTTGGATTAAAGCATCTGCTAAATGTAAACGTAAATGTAAATAAGGTAGAAAACCTAAGCAGAACACCAAAGAAGGTATCTGGTCACTCTGCTTTACATGTATATTTCCCTGAATGCCAGTTCTCATTCCAGACTTTTCTATTCAAATTAGAGTTCATATTTTGGGTGTGAAGCCAAAGCAACATAGATTATCTGTATTAAAGGTTGCATTGCCAGCATTGGCCACAATGAAACTACAGGAAGTGAGAGTCAATGCTGCCAAGTTTATTGGTCTTACAGTGGTTAAATTTCTCACATAAACAAAGAAGCTTAACTTAAGAAGCCTGCTATTATGATGGCAAAGAGAGCTCAATGCTCTGCAACTTAAAACACATGAAAACAGAAAACGACAACACATTAAGAAAACATCTTCATCAGTTTGACAACACAGGCGCTGCAAATTCTCACAACACAACCAAAAACATGTTGAAACATGTTGCAAACGCACTGCAAATAGCACAGACCACAACAGAAATGTTTCAGGGGGACCTCAAAAAGTTACAAACCCATCTGGGACCTGATTATTTGTTCAGTGGCATTTGTTCAGATTAGTCTAATAATATTCAAAAGACCAATGATTCATATGATCATAAAAAAATCCCTCACCTTTTTTTTTTTCTTTTTTTTTTTAAACAATCTGTTTATTAAGATGTACCAAAATATAACAATGTAATACAACAATATTATAGTTACATCTTTTCATTTGAAGGAAAGAGAAAAGAAAAAAAAAAAAAAAGAAAAAAGGGCACAGGTAATTTAAATAGCAACACAGGTTATTCCAGAAAGTAATACAGTAGAAAGGAGGAGTTGTAAATACAAAACATGCATAGAAGGTATACAACAAATCATTATTTAACAATGTTTTCCTTAAATAGAATTATGAAAAAGGGGATACGATAAGTCAAGTGTTAAGTTATCTTATCTTCTCTTGTCTCATTTAGTACATTCCCAAAATTCGAATTTGATATAAAGGATATAAAGGGTGTCCAAATTTTCTCAAAAGAAGAAATTTTACCTTTCAATATATAAGTAATCTTTTCCATAGCTAAACAGAAGGACATGTTATTGATCCACTGTAAGATAGATGGCTTTTCCGCTTTCTTCCAGTACAAGGATATTAGATGCTTTGCTTGAAGTATACTAATATCAACAAGCTTACGAGTGCTTCCTTGGTCGACAATATTCTCAGGAATAATTCCCAAAATAAAAATTTCAGGTTTCATCGGTAGATTTACGAACACCATCTGAGAAATAAATATAGCCACCTCCTTCCAAAACTCCTGCACCTTTGGGCAGTTCCACATGCAATGCAAAAGTACCTTTCTCATCTGAGCATTTGATGCATGTGTCTGGAATGTTCTCGTTAATTTTATTTAACCTAACTGGAGTAATGTAAGTTCTCATAATCCAGTTGTACTGAATTAATTTGAGATTACTATTAAATGTTTGTACTTGAGCTTTTGTACATATTTCTTCCCAAACATCCGAGGGTATATTTACATTTAAATCTTCTCTCCAGGAAGCCAATCTAGATTCTGATGATTCTTTAGATTGTGATTCTAACATTTTATAAAACCTTATATATAAGACCTTTAGATTGGGCAGATTTTGATAACAGTTCTTCGAGAGGTGTCTTATTAGGTTTTGTAAGCTTTGCACCTTGATAGGAAGAAACATAGCTCCTGAATTGAAGAAATTTAAAACAATGCTTTTTGGGAATATCAAATTGCGATACAATTTCTGTAAAGGACATCAGATCCTTTTTCCTATAAAAATCCTAAATTTTCTGTAGCCCTTTATCAAACCACATCTTAAATCCAGGGTCAGATCTAGCTGGTTTAAAACATTTGTTTCCCCATATTGGAGTAAAACATGATAAAGTATTACACTGACCTAAATATTTATATACATCACACCAGACTTTAATTGTATTAATGAGGATAGGATTAAAGGATACCACATCTTCTTTTCTGAGAAATTTAATGTCTGCCAAATAGAAGTAGAGATTAAGGGGTAATTTTGACTTTATAAAGAGAGATTCAATATCCACCCAAGATGTACAAGATTCAGAAGAGAAATAATATAAAGTAGATCTTAACTGTGCTGCCCAGTAGTACCACTGCAAATTGGGAAACTGAAGACCACCCCTATTAAAAGGCAAGTATAATAATGATAACCGAACTCAAGCTCTTTTATTATTCCAGATGAAATCAGAGAATGATCTCCGAAGTATTGTAAAAAAGGAAGTTGGAGGGCAAAGAGGAATATTTTGAAACAGATATAATATTTTAGGTAGTACACTCATTTTTATTATATTTACACGTCCAACCCTCTTAGTTCAGCGACAACACCTCTGCTCTGAAAAAAGCCACTGAACAAAGAATCAGGTCCCAGATGGGTTCATCACTTTTTGAAGTCCCCCTGAAACATTTCCGTTGTGGTCTGTGCTATTTGCAGCGCGTTTCTGAGTTTGGTTGTGTTTTGCGAGAATTTGCAGCACCTGTGTTGTCAAACTGATGAAGATGTTTTCTTAATGTGTTGTCATTTTTTTTCTGTTTTCATCACGTTGAGGTCTCTCAGCTACCGTATTTGCTATTTATAATAAAACCAGTTAATAAGTTTGCGTTTGAATATTCTTGTTATTTTTTTGTTTGTTTTTTTATACTCATAACAAAATAAGGGACAGTTTTACTAGCAGCTTGCACCAGCACAAACTTGTTTTGCTTACTGGTATTTGAGCCACTATTTAAAGGTGCAAAAAGCATGTCTTAAACTATTTTGTGCTTGAAATGTCTGTCATTGTTGTTGCTATACAACAATGAGAGAAGGGTATGAGGGAGATGATTTTTTCCACAAATAGAAATTGTGTTTTGAATGCCAGAAAAAAACATTATGCCAGTCCATGTTATTTTAAATTTGCTTCAGGAAATAAAAGACGACTTGGAACCCTCAACTAGGAGTCATGTAATAAATGCGCTATCAAAACTTTAAGCAAACCTTAAATTTTAGCCTTTTTAGCATATTGTGCCTTTACTTTTCTACTTTTCTGCATACTTTACTTTTCATTTGCAATTACGCTATTTTGCACTTTGTAGGGTATATTAGGTTGGTAAAATTGTAAATGAGAAGTGTTTTGAGACCTGAAATTAAAATTAAGATACAACATATGTAATTTTCAATATGCTATATATGTATGCTGTGCCAATAAATGTTAAATACCTGTACATTTCCGTTATTTAAGTATTGATAAACAAATGTCAAGGGAAAATGAAGATGGGCTACTGATTTACTATAATTTTTTTTCTTTACTGTAATCAGCATTACGTGTACATATGGAAATATCAGCGGAATTTAATTTGAGTATAATTTCATCATTGCTAAAGGGTTGATAATTAAAGTTATATGGCAAATATATCATACACTCAAAGGAAGTGTTATGCAAAAGATGGTGTTTATTACAATATTCTTTTGAGATGCATACTCCATGTCATAATCATTATAGCAGCTGTTAATACCTGAAGGATTTTTTATTTTTGCATATCAAAAATTTGTCAGAGCCTCAAGCTATTATTCATCAATACTTGTAAAGATTGTATGGCTAATATTCAGGACATGTACACTAATCTATCCATAACATATACCTAATAAAGGCACAAGTGGATCATATCATCAAAATTTAGATTTACTTTAAATATGTGCACATACAGTAACGTGTTTGAGTTTGCCTTGCATTTTAAAAATGTACTTTAAAAGTATTTTAAAAATGTAACTGGGCTGTCATTTTGCTCCAAATGGCCATGTAAGTCAAGATATGTCAAATATTTATTTTCCGTTTATATACTTGGGCTTAAAATGAGCTAATATATAAGTTTCTGGTTTCTCGTTTGTTTGTATTTGTTAATGTAGGTGTGTCTGTCTCATACCCTTCCTATGTCACGTGGGTTCAGCACTTTTCCAATGAAGAGAAGTGCACCTGATGGATCATCTCTTACTAGAAAGAGGAAAGGTCGATCTACACGGTATGTTAGAGCCAGCGACTGGCCATTGACAGTATTGCTGGCATATTCTTTGCCCTCTGGAGCTGTTTCCATGACAACCTTATGATGGACAGCCTTTAACTTGACTGGCTGATTGGTAATTTTGACAAGATCTGTCTCTGCCAACCATTCAGCCAGGCCTAAAAAAGGGAAGAACAAATAAGGGAGACAGTGACAAATTATTTAACAATATAATAAAGTCTAATAAAGTCATAAACTAGCAAAACATTGCAGAATGGTGGTTTTGTCTTACCCAGGTCAGAGAGGAAGGGCAGTAGGTCTTTGCTGTAACTGAGTTTGATAACAGGAAGTGTAAGCAACACCTGTGCAGCATGGAGGGTATTGGAAAGGTCCTGGACAAATTCAGCTGTAAGTGCTTCCTCTATTAGAGTTAGATTCTGTGTCACATCATCGGGTAAGAAGAGATACATGCTTATTCCGTCCTCCATAGGAACCTGGGCTATCTGCAACAGATAAACAGAAATAATGAGAAAATAACAAATTAAACATTTTGGTGCTACTTCCTGTAGCTGCGAGTCTGACAACATGAAAAACTATGGGTAAAATGTATGTGCTGTCATCGCAGAATTACGGTAATGAATGCACCAAAAGTTCATCTTTAAAGGGAAAGCTGTAATTAAAATACTTAAAATACTTCATACTTCTGACATCATGGCTCACCCATATGTTGCATGACTTTAAATCCAAGCCTTCTTATGATAGTTTTGAATGAGGAACAAACATGCATAAAACAACAGGTGCTAGTACCGTGCATCCAAGGTCAGAGTCGATACCCATCTTTACTGGGTAATTCTCCTGCTCCATCATGGGAATAAGAATTGGGGCTTCTCCATCCATCTGGAAGTTCTCCATTTTATTAGCTTTGCTGAACCTAGTTATCCATTTACCTGCAAAAAATTAAATACAAATCACTCATATCACTGCCTGGTAAAAAACATAAATCTCCACAAAAGTTGGAGTGAAAAAGTGAAAATTATATTTCAAAAGTCCCAAATATATTTATAAATCTGGAAAAGCTAATGTACATGTGCATTTTCATGCTCCCAATAATTTTTCATATAATTTCCCTCTGTTAAAGTTCATAGGAGATATTAATAATAAATCAAAAGCCCATTTACCTTTTAAGAAGGCTGCTCCCACAGGTAACACAGCTGTGTTACGAGAAAGCGAAGGAACAACTTGTTCCACTTTTCCACCAGTTTGCTGTTTAAACCAATCATTAACAGTCTTAAGGTCCCGGGTGCCACCCAGAAGAGTTTGAGGACGTACCCCATATTGCTTCTCTATGCTGTTGAGGTATTCCAGCCTGAGACGAAGTTCTGAAACACACAGAGATAAATAAAAACATGACCAGCTCTTCTATCTCTTGGAAAAAATGCACAACCACACCCATTTGAAAGGAAAAACACTAACTCCTAGCCAAAAGGATGCGATCTGCCGACTTGAAGCCCTTGGCAGATGCTTTGAGCGAAGATAGAAGGTCTCTCAGCGTGTCATGGAGCTGACTGTCTTGCAGGGAGTGGTATCGGAGGGCCCTGTAAATCTGTTTCTCAGCCCGTTCGGATGCCCCTATGACGAATGGGAGATTAATGATCTCAAGCTAAAACCTTAAATGACTGCAGTTAGAAAGCATAGTGAAGAAAATTCCCACCCATTGAGAGCTGTGTAAAGGCTGCTGAGATACATATGGGGGACAGGAAGACGCTGGCCTTGGGATCATGTGCTGCCAGATGACGGAACAGGTTGAAGCCAAAATCAGAGGTTGCAGCAGCCAACTTGGTGCGAGGAGTAGTAAAAAGGTCAACCACCTCTTCCTCACCTTCAGCCTCGGCTGTATCTGTCTGTAGCAGAAGTGGACCATTATAGTGGGATTACAGTGAAGAGAATGTATGTGAGGACTCATGAAAACCTTACCAACTGAGCGTGCGAGAGGGACAGAAGAGTCCATAAACCAACCAGCATGACTGCCTTCCTCATCCTGATAAATACAAAGTTAAAACCTTGGCATCTGTGTTGAAGACAACCTGTAACTCAGCACCAGACATCATTTCAACGTCTTTTTTCGGGCTGAATCAAGTCAGCCGGTCCTGGCCGTCTTTTAGCCCAAATATTGACGTCTAAATTTGTTTTTTTTTGGTCCGTCTAAATTTGGTGCGAATTTAGCCCAAAAATTTACGTCGAAATTTGGTCTTTTTTTGATCTGTCTAAATTTGGTCCAAATTTAGCCCAATAATTGACATAGAAATTTGTCTTTGGTTAAGTCTGTCCGATTTGGTCAAAATTTACCTCCAGATCGAACGTCTGCCAAGGAGCTTTAATTTCTTTAATCCTTCCAAGAAAGCATGCAAAATGCTGAGACCACAATAAACTGTGATCTGCCCCGTCCTGTGTGGGAAGGAGAAACCGGTGGATCTCTCGCAACCAAAGGCATGCAGTAGAACAATAAAACTGAGCTGAAACACCCCA
>JAUYWG010000059.1:9486270-9498923 GCA_034779775.1 Enteromius afrohamiltoni | reverse complement strand
ACTTAACCATTTATATGAAAGTAAAGGGTCTGACCTGTTTTCTACTTTACCGTCGTCTCGTGCAGACTCTCGGCTTGCAGCTGCCTCCGCCAACTGTGCGCGATCAGATGCATTAGCAGTGTTTTAGTGAAGAATCCCACCCTTTGCTTACGCTAGAAGGTGGTCTGTAACTTCTGTGGAGACAGTGGTGGTGAGGGCTATGATTCATCTCAGTGACTCAAAGTCCGTTCACCCGTCGTTCGAATTCGTTGCTGATTCTCGTGACAATGAAACATGTTCAGTGTTAGGGCAGGAAAGTAAACGAGAACGAATATAACGTTTATTTGTAGAATACAAAGTAGCGTTAATTATTTTATTATTTATAATTATTAAAAAATATATATTTAATTTTCGCTATGTAGATTGATTTACGGTTACTCTATCTCTCTGAGCAGTTTTATTGCATGTTTAAACATTAAATAATTATTGGGTTGATTTACTTTATTAACTTTTAAATGGTCTAGTGGTGCATATCCATACACGGATTCCTATAATACTCGATTCTGATTAGTCAGTTGTGTCATTCAGTAGTTAGATATGTTAAAAAAATGCTAATAAGTCTTATAAAATAGACTATAAAATAATTTATACTCAAATCAGTTCTTTATGTTCATATATTTATTTGTTTGGCAAGTAGCTGTGTAATACCTGAGTAAATATATAGTCAGCTAATTATTATTGAATTTGAACAGCCTCATTAATACCACAGTATGACATTCATTAATGGCAGGTCATGCTCATCACAACACTTCATTTTAATTGAGCAAAATATGTACTGCAATATGGAAACATCTTCTCATTTTAGTTCCCATCTTCCATCTCCTGATGTCTGAGGAACTGCTGAGGAACTGTTTCCTTCCACATATTCAACATGTAACTTAGCATATTTTCCATATGTGGACTATCATTCAGTGTCCCATCATTCTGGGATACTTTGCTTTCAGTTTCAGTTTTTGGATCATCGCTTTGTTCCATTGTCGCTCCAGGGTTGGGGTTGGTGACCATACCCAGAAAGAGAGGCGTGTAAGAGGCATCATCCACCAGTGCAAAGATGAATGGCATGTTGACTGCAAAAGTAGGAACTGTCCGCACAAGAGAAACAGAGGTTGCAGCTGAAGCCTCTGCCCCTTCCTCACTCAGCTCCATGCTTGAAGCATGCTGAACACCTGAAACCTCTAATGGGCCTTGTGCAATTCTGGATAAATCAGGCCCAGTAAACAGCAAGCCCAAACCTGAATGAAAGAGATGAAAATGTGTGACAGTTTTGTTTTACTTAATTATTAACTCTCACTTCACAACAGCATTGATCGACTTCATCTGGACCAAAGGACATGCCCTTATAAAGGCAGATTTCATCACATGACGGGATTCACAGCCAAAAATTGAGAACATTTGAAAATTTACTTTTTATTTTTTTTTTATTTTTACCCATGCTTGTGAGTGCTTGTCGCAGATCCTGATTGTACTGTAATTTGAATTTAGGTAGTTTAACATGCATGGACTTCTCGCTTTGAAAATGTTCATACATGTCCGATATGTTGAGCTTGGCAGCCGCGTTTGACAGATTTCCATGTGCTGGCACAGGCATTACCACCAGGAGACTCATATTTCCTTGAAAAGGAAATCTTGCAACCTAAGGGCAGTATGGAAGAACATCAAACTGAGTTAAAATTCCCTATGTATAGGCTTTTGGGGAAATTATGGTTAATTATATTAAAAAACGCTAGATTACCTGAGTGCCATCTTTTCTATCTACAAACATGCTGAGTGGGTATTTGGATCCCATCATCATGTCCACTTTTACAGAGGTTTTTTTGTCAATGTAGAAAATATCCTTTACAGTGAACTTGGAATCAAATCGGGATTGCCACTCACCTAAGAAAGAACATGTTTATTTGCTTACATTTACTTTACTTTTTAATTTATGGGGTCAGTGAATGATAAAATAATCGACTATAAACAGAAGGAAAAAATAAATTAAAACATTTGTAAATTTCTTGGAAATTGTTTAATATAGTTTTTTTTTTTTACAGTATAGTTTGTACTGTAAAATGTGTGGTATAACCAGCTTTATTTTCAAATGTAAAACATTTTTAACATGTAATATAATTTTTAATATTAAGTAATTACTTTTTTCACAAATATAGAAAAGTATTCCTTCAAACACTTTTTTGGATTTTGTGAGTAATTATAACAATAAATAATATAATATAAAACGATGTGCTGATTGCATCCAGCTGCAGCTGATCACAGCATGAGTTTAAATGGGCAACTGATGCAGCGCATATTTGAGTTTTTGCTGAGGAGCTGAGCCAGTGACCTGGCCACTCAGTGGCAGTACAAAACCATGGTGATGGGACGTGATGTGATGTCTCCATTCCCTTCTTTAGGGAATGAGGGTTACATACGTAACCTAGACATTCAACACTCAATTTGTGTCACCCTATGAGGAAAATTAAATTACACTCAAAAAAAATATGTCCTCCACAAAGAATTAAAATTTTAATTCTGAAAATAAAATCAAGGTAAAACAAATTTGTATGCTTTTCTTAAGCCACATCTTTTTTTCTTCTCTTCTTTTTTTTTTAGATACTTGTTTTAGAATGTTGTTCTCAAAATAAAGAGTTTGTCTTATCTTGTTATTTACAGTTGAAATGCAGACCCACCTTTAAAATGAATGGCATTTATGAGCATTAAAACAACATTTGGTGGAAGACCGGACATAAAGTTGGTTATGTGTCCTTTGGTGGATTCCTCCACCCAACGATTAACTTCCTCAATTGAGGTCAGATGTGCAGGTTCAGATTTGTACAGGTTCAGAGCTTTGTCCACAAACTTCTGGTTCACCCTAATATCTTTACAAAGACAAAAGCAACTACAAATTCTACAAAAAAATTACAAGTAATCTCAACAAAACTAACATTTAATGCAGTTCAACAAATGGTTTGTCCTGAACTTCAAGCTAAAAAGGATCTTCCAGTTTTGTCAAGTTAACAGAACAGCATCAGTTCCTTACTTGGTATGAGGTAGAGACGAGACGCCATCCTGACAGCCTTGGCAGTAAGTTGTTCTTGTAGACAGCTTAAGGTTTCATGAAAACTGGGCAGCTCTTTTGCCTGAAGGACTTCCAACAACTTGTCCTCTGTCTTGTTCTTTGCACCTAATAATTTAAAATGAAAGTACACATGTATTAAAACATAACAGCTATAAATTCACTTCTGTATGGTTAATGCAGAATGCTCACCCAAAGCGAGCTCAGCAAGCACAAGAGAAACACTAAGAGGTGATATGATTATGTTTGGCTCCTCAGACCCAGGCTGTAGCTTTTCCAAAAGCGCCAATCCCAGTTTAGCCACTGCACCACCAACTGCTCGCTGAGCTTCCGTGCTTAAGACATCACTGCAGTTCACTTTGCCATCATCTGTATCATTAGAAGCCTGAAATAAGAGTGGAAGACATCATAAAAAGACTTTAGAAATATATATTTTTTAAACAAACAATGCGGATGACCAAAATTTGGAAGAAAAAAAGTAATATGTCATAGTTTCTTACCAACAGCACAAACCTAAAAAAACAGAGTGTTAAAAGCCCTATAAGACAGTGCTTCATGTTCTTACTGTAGGCCTGGAACACACAAAATAGAAATATATATACTTATTTAATTATTGTCTTGTCCAGTTAATGTGCCATGCTTTTATACAGTAATATTATATAATTATTAATATTTAATAATCTTTATTAATGTTAGTGCATGTTAGTTCACTGTGCATTACTGTGCATAGTACTTTTACTTATTTTACTAATGTGTTAGTTACAATTAAGGCTAATAAATGATGTTATTTTTATTAGTTAATCATTGTTTATCAGTTATATTAACTGTGAATGCTGACAAAGTTGACATTTAGGATTTATCATTTACAGCAACATGATCATATTGTAAATATAAAAGATATATTATTATTTTTAGTTAATGTTTCAAATTAATTTTTTTAATTTGCCTGTCGACTGTCCCAGCGAAGAAAATTTCTGTCAAGCATGTATGTATTCCAGCTGATTTATAAATACGCCACATATGACCTTGATGCAAAATTCAGGCAGCTAATTGACAACACACACGCACACATATATATATATATGTGTGTGTGTGTGTGTGTTTATGTGTATGTATAAACCTTACCTTACCAAAAAGACAATAAAGATGTGATAAAGACAGAGAGCATGAATGATGTAAATCCAGAACAGATGACTAGAGTAGAATGCTCTCAAACACTCTGCAGTTGGTTAATGTTTCATCATCCACTGACTTATGTCACCATTTAGTTTTAAATGTAAATATTAATATATGTGATCCTGGGTCAAGAAGCACAACAGATATTATTTAGAGTATGTTAGAAATCAAAAACTTTAATAAATGTGAAAAACAAACTACAAACAATAATTCAGTTGTTTGTTGTGCCTAGGACATAAACAACATTAATATTAATCATATTGTCATTAACATGAAAAAGCATTAACAGACAAAATGCATCGGTATTGTATTAAATTACTTGTACATACCCTGAACATAAACAATAAACAAACAAAAACATGTAATTATATATATATATATATATATATATATAGAGAGAGAGAGAGAGAGAGAGAGAGAGAGAGAGAGAGAGAGAGAGAGAGAGAGAGAGAGAGAGAGAGAGAGAGATAGATAGATAGATAGATAGATAGATAGATAGATAGATTTGACTAACTTTGAAAAACTTTGGTGTAATTATACGTATCTACTGTGAAGTGACAAAATGTTTATTGCATATTTCTAGTGTGTTATTATTTTTGCTATAACAATTGTACTACTAGAATATATCACATTTGAAATTATTTTCAAAAGCCTTAAATGGACTTTGTTTGTCCAGTGTACCCTGTACTGTTCCAGCTCTCCACCTACGCAAAACCTTGAATCCTTACTCCTGCCCCATTAGACTCAATGGCCACCATACAGTTTTTCTCGATTGCTAACACTCATTACAAAATTCACTGTATACGCAGTCTCAAAACTACACACCAACTTGTGCAAACTTCAAACTTCTAAGTCAAAATCAAATAGCTTAGTCAAAAACATTTTCTCTTTTGTCAGACTCAAACTTTGGCCTCAGATGATACACAACCTTGTCAAATACACAGACTGGTTTATTGCCTAGAGAACACTAGTGAGATCATCAAATCATTTTGCTATAGTCAGTGTCTGTTACCGTACAAGTCATAAATAGAACAGTTCAGATACAGTAAAATAAAGCAATCAAGTTAACTTTTATTACACTAGTGTAAAGAGATCTTACAGTAGTTGAAAAGCAGAAGAGAAAAGTTCAAAGACCAAACTGAATATACAGTAAAAAAATACTGGAATACACTGTCAGTTACAGTAAATTAATTAAATAATTCATAAAGTAATCCTCTGCCAAACTGCATTTTAGTAATGGTAGTATCCTTGTTTGTTTCCCTTCAGTCAAGTTCCTGGAAGTTCATGCTCTCTCTCATCTGACAGCATCATCTAGGCGGCTGTCAGTGGGCTAGTGGCCTTTGCAGCGAGAGGTCTTCCCTGGGCATTTCAGGAGAAAAAGAGCAATTTTAATGCAGTTGGAAAGGTTTTCTCCAGAATGCCGATCTGACCATGCTCCCCAGCTCCCCCGCAAGCTGGGCCCAGCGTCTCTTTTGGGGAACCCCGAGAAGTTGAGATGTCTTCTGCAGTGTCGGAGGGAGTCTCGGCTAGTGAGGTGGAACTCACACCGTGGCCACTCTCGCGGGACGGGCTTACTATGTTCGCGGGCAGGCTGCCACCACCTTGCATGCTATTGCAATACTCCAAGTCTACCAGGCTAAAGCGTTATGTAGCGGGTACAGGACTTCTGCAACAGCTGACAGTTAAGCGTTCCCAACAACCCTGTAGAATGGTGGAATAAAGACAGGACATGCAGATCTGTCCATCAGCCGATCGCTGTGTTACTCATTTGAATATTCACATGCTATTCTGTTACATGAAGTTTTCCCTCAATTCAACTGTCAAATACATATATAACATTCTCTGAATATTTTACCCATTTTAGATCGCTGGAAAGGTTTTCTCCAGAATGCCGATCTGACCGTGCTCCCCAGTCTCTTTTGGGGAACCCCGAGAAGTTATGATGTCTTCTGCAGTCTTCTGCAGTTCAGTAACCTAAACATTTCAGGAACTGATGGAAGAATGTATTTAAGAGTATTCACCTTCAAGATACAGTATAACATGGCACACATCTCCACCGGTTTCAATGAATAATTTAACATGCAAAACTTTAACAAAATAAATTGATTAAACACACTGTATGTGCACTGACATCTGTTCTTTTAACATCCATCAAGATTGTCACATTAAACAGTTGACCAACCTGTAGAATGGTGGAATAAAGACAGGACAACAAGATGCGTGTGATCAGCTCTCGTCTTTCTCGGTTATGACCAGCCACTCAGCAGACGACTTGCAACACACTGCATTCACATAGCCCCACAATTCATTTAATGCATTTTCACATGCAGGAACAATATTAGTGTTATCAATTTTGAAGAACCAACAATTGGGGCATCACAGTTAAAACAGCTGCACGAGGGGGGCAATGCAGGAACTCTGTGCCATGATCAACTTCGCCTAGGCGACAAAGGTCACCGCGCATGCCCTTGGTCAGGTGATGTTAACCATTGTAGTCCAGGAGAGACATCTATGGCTGAACTAGGAGCAGATAGCAGACATTTGACAAAGCTCTATTTCTTGATGCTCCCATCTCCCAGGTCGGCCTATTCGGTGACACTGTTGAGGACTTAGCCCAGGAGTTCTCAGCTGTTCAAAGGCAGATGTCCCACATCCTGCCCCAGAGGGACTCCAGCTGGTCCATGGGTGCTCCGCCTCCACCTTCCCGTCGCAGAGGGTGTACCCCCGCGCACCCAGACCTTCTGCTCTGTCCCCCGCTGATAAACACCCCCAGATCCCCATCTAACCTCTTTTTTCTCCTCAGGTGTGGATCCGGTGCACTGTGTCACCAGCGCAGGAACCAGGGAAGCAGGTAAGCACTGCTTAGAGCAGTCAGACTTTTCTCCAGTACGTTTATCCTTCTAGGATAAGTCCCCTCCCTGCGTCCCGCCTAGGCTGCCCCACTGCGAGCATGGTGCTTAACATTCCCTTGATTCCCCTAGCAACCCAGCTTGGAGCCTGGTTACAGCTTCCCAGCCCCTCGTGGTGGTTTAAATGGATGGTACGCCTCAGCTATGCGATTCAGTTTGCCAGGCGCCCGCCCAGGTACAGAGGCATGTGCTACACCACTGTCCACCCAGACAGGGATGCCGCTGTCCTGCATACAAAGGTTGCAGTCCTACTAGCGAAGGACGCAATCAAGCCTGTCCCTCCAGCAGAGATGATGTCAGGGTTTTACAGACCTTACTTCATTGTGCCCATAAAGAGCAGTGGGTTGAGACCCATCCTGGATCTACGAGCTTTGAACCGGCCCCTTCTCAGGCTGCCGTTCAAAACGCTAACTCCGAAGCGCATCATAACATGCATTCGGCCCCAGGATTGGTTCGCAGCCATCGACCTGAAGTACAAATACTTTCATGTTTCGATCTTGCCTCAAAACAGACCCCTTCTGCGGTTTGCTTTCGAGGGTCGAGCATATTAGTACAAGGTCCTACCCTTTGGCCTGTCCCTCTCTCCCCACATCTTTACGAAGTTTGTGGAGGGTGCCTTGTCCGAGCAGACAGCGGTGTAGCGAATGCCTCTGTACTGGGACGGGCATCCCTGTCCGAGCGGACAGTGGTGTAGAGAATGCCTCTATACCTGGGCGGGCACCTGGTGAACTGAATCGCATAGCCGAGGCATACTGTCTAGGAGCAGGTTCTGCTGGTAGAGCCACACTGGCCTACGCAGACCTGGTTTGCTGACACTTATGCTCCTCGAACTAGAGCGGAGTAGCTCTTGATTGTGCTCCTACTGGGTCTCCTTCACCCAGTAGGTTGTGGCTACAAATCTCAATATTCCAACAGTCAGCCAGAAGGGCGTGTTTCCCTTCAATCTTATCTATATATTGAATTGTTGCACTGCACTGGCTCTCTATCAAACATCATATAGATTTAAAAATGTTGTTAATTACTTATAAAGCCCTGAATGGCTTAGCTCCTCAGTACTTGAGCGAGCTCTTATCACATTATAATCCTCCACATCTGCTGCAATATCAAAACTCTGGCCATTTGATAATACCTAGAATATCAAAATCTACTGCGGATGGCAGATCTTTTTTCCTTTTTATCTTAATGACACGTCTCTTTACTCTGGCTTACACATAACATACCAATACACATTTATTAGTCATATCCGTTAAAGGATTGTTAGGCTGCATTAATTAGATAAGCCGGAACAGGGGATACTCCCCTTAACACACAATGCACTTGTTACATCATAAAAAGAATAGCATCTATGCTAATATTAGTCTGTCTCTCTTTTATTCTGTTCCCCAGTCCGTATCCACATCAGATGGTGTACCAGCACAAAGAGATGATCTTCATTGGAGACAAGAACACCTAGATGAGCTCTGTGGACAGATCACCGGAACCAGATGCACACAAACGCACACACTACAAGTCCTTTACACAATCTGACATGTGCTTAAAATTTACCTGGAAATTAGGTTTTCTCCCCATTCTTTTCTGTCCAGAGAACACTAGTGAGATTGATTCAAAACACTGTTACAAAAACTTCATTTTAGGAAGCAGGCAAAGCCTTTTGGAAGTCAAAGTCTTTTACAGTATGCAGCATAAGAGGTGCATATACAGTAAAATTTAGTGATAAGCTTTAAAAAACAGTTAACACTGTCAAGAGTAGATAAAAGTAAACAGTAGATGAAAAGCACTAGAATATACTAGAATAACAGAATATACAGTTATTTATTTTAAAGAAATAAAAAATGAATCAATAAATAAATTAATTCATTCAGCACCTTCTCCCAAATTACACTTTTTTACGGCACACCTGCCGCGAATCAGCCGAGGTGCGTGGGGCAAAAGAGTCCGGGTAGGAACTAATACTCAGGTGAAGGTTCCTGCTGCTGGCGGTCGGAGAGAGCCACATTGTTATTGTTGGTGACAATAACAATGCTAAAATCGTAGCATAATAAAAAAATTTTTACATTATAAACTTAAACCCCTGTTTGAGAAGAGAAAAATATTGAGGAGAATAACATTTTACATGTAGTTTTTAATTATTTTTAAATTAATAAATTAAAAAGCTGGCGCTGACTGGCAATTTTTTTTTTTTGTTAGCAGGGAAAGGGTTCCCTGTATTCTCAGTTCTTCATTGTCATTCATTTAGCATGACTTTATAGTAGTGATGTGAAATGTCCTAAGGAAAAGAGACAAACATAATGTATATAAAATCATAAACATACCTGAGGTATGTTGGCAGAGCACTTAGAGTGGTACGGGGTCCCATCCTGAGCTTCTGGTTGCAGACCACACCTAATGACAGTGGATGCTCGGGCGATACCATTGGAAATGGTCGAGCACATACAGAAAAACACAAGGTATTCATCATTTGTTTAATCCCCCAAAAATAATTAAATAAAGCAGATTTCAGACACCGCTTTTTTATCACTTTAACAGTTCATTAATATGGTATCAACAGCAATTATTTACATTTAATAAATATTTACATTGCAGATCTAACTGTAATACGTTTAGATAATAACATTAGTAGCAAAGAAGAAGAAAGGGCCACAACTGTCACGTGCCCATGTTTGTTTATGTTCCATGTTTGCCAATGTTTCCCCATGTGCTTTCCCGATTACCTAGTTTCTGTCAATTATGTGTTCTGTTCAGGTGTGTCTTTCCATTTACGTTGATTGTCTCCCTTACTTAAGCTAACCCTGTGTGTCTGTCTGTTTCTGTCATTGTCTATTGTTAAGCGTGCTTCCACTGCTCTCATTTTGTGAAAACCTTTGGATTGAATTAAAGATGTTTGTGTTTGAGATGGACTACGCAACTCTCTGTGTCTTCCCTCCGCACGATCGTGACAACAACCTAACATGGTGCCTCGCTGTTCATTAATAGTTACTTAATTGCAGTTCCTCAGGAGTCCTGGCTGAATTTAATAGGTACTGATTAACTAATTATTACTTTTATTACATTAATTATTACTTAATTTAAAAATGCTATTACATACAGGGTAGTTAACACATATTCCTTATTGAGGGTTAATAAAGAACAACCTATTAGTTCCACTGTAACTTCTTATTAGTTATGCAGTAAGTAAGATACAGTATTCTAAAGTGTTACCCCACACTCTTATTCAAAAGGAGGAACCACCTCGATGGCCTCTCTTCTCAGAAGAGTTTTTACTTCCTGTTCCATCACCACAGCCTGCTCCGAATTCACTACTGTAGGCAGGACGCCCACACCATGGCGGAAATCGTCCAGACAGGAATTCAGTATCCTCTCTCTACAATATGCACCCCAGACTGGTCTCTGGTATCAATAGAGCTACTAAATTTAGCTGCTCTAGAAACCTCGGAACACTGGCAGGGTTAGCAGATCGACCTCCTGAGGGCACTGAGGAGAGATGGGGCACCGTGTAATGAGGTGTGTACCACTCTTCCCCCAAAGGGCCTGCCCTCTGAAGTCCTGTAGCGTCAGGACTACTGAAAACTTCCACTGAAACAACGGTCCTCAGACCATATCATCACCAGAGTTATGTATGGAACCAATCCCTTTAAGACTGGTCTCTAGTATCAATAGAGCTACTAAATCGATGCCCTGAAGCGGAGGACCGGCAGGGAACAACCGATCTAGCCGCTCTAGAGACCTCCACACCTGGCAGCCTCACAAAGGTCTTATAGCAGGTTTTGGTGAAGGTTACTTCCCTCAAGAAGAAAACCTTAAGGGGAGGAATCAAACCCGGATCTCCCACGTGGGAGATGAAAATTCTTCCATTGCACCCCTAAGGCACCAGCTTAAACTACCTCTGAGTATTCCCTGCCCACCAGCATTTACGATCTGCAATTGTTAAAGGCTTAGAGGACTGCCTTTAAAGACAATGCAGCGTCGAGAGAGATAGCTCGCAGGGGTCTACTCAGTTAATGGCATCGTCTTATAACCGCTTCTATTCATCCCCATTACATAGTTTACGGGGACGGAAAGTGCGCCGGGACGGCCACAAATTCGACACCTCGGTGTGGAAAACAAGACAAAAATGCAGGCTCCTTCAAATTGGGGCAATAAAGAGGTTTAGGCAAAAAAGTAAGATAGGGACTCTCCCGTATCCTCTGTTTGTACTTAATCTGTTTGTGATCCCCACGAGCGCTTTCTCTGTTCCACCTCGACGCGAGAGGGTCCCGCACAGTGAGGAACACGAGTGAAGGCTACCTCTTCAAGGAAAGAGATCCGAGATTGAAGTACACACAGCTAAATGAGCCCGCTATGCAGCAGTCAAATCTCAAGAAAGCTGATGCACCATGCTCCGATTCTGAGACAAGCCAAAAACACAGTGTGTGTTACTTTACAACATGCTTTCTTTGTATGGATAAGCACACACTTTGTACGACGTCTTCACTTTAGTTCAAACAGGCCGTCACGCTGAAGGTGTTCCTCATAGCATCTTGTGGACACTGCTCGGGTTCCTGAAGAGGAACCAAATTTATCCAAATTTTGACTTGCTGTCATAGCAACAGGACCGTGAGCTTGAACCTGCTTGGGAGCAGGTTAATTTAATGTAAACAGGATTTAGGCTGCGCTCCTGATGGGTTATGTTTGGTTGAAATGGAGAGATCCCACCTGATTGGTTAAAGAGCTCGACTGACACGGACTGACCCCAGGAGGAAAGAAAAGTATCTTGCAAGAAAGTGTAGAAAATAATTACGATGATTCACACACGATATATATAAAAAAGAAAATTGTATTATATTATATATATATATATTAGGGGTGTAATGATACGCGTAATCGTATTGAATCGTTCAATACGAGGCTATCGGTTCTGTACGCATATGAACCGAACGATTCAGAGAAAGAAAAAAAAAAGAGAATGTTTTCAATGCTACACTCAACAAGGCAGTGCAAACGATGGGGCAGGGAACCTGCTGTCTGCTCCTCCCACCCCCAAACAGACGAGAACCAGAAACACACACATTACAAACTAATACTAACGGGGAGAGCCGACTCTTCTGCTGTAAGGGGGGCAGGCTTTATTTGGGAACACCATACGGCTAATCACATGAGAGGACCCACTAGAATCGTACAATTTTATTTATTTTTTATTGCAATAACAGACAAATTACAGAACACATAAAGAGAACAAGATGACAGATGTTAAAAACAACAAAATAATTATTGTCCAATAACACTTATTAAGTAAAATATGATGTAAATAGGAGAGAGAGAGAGAGAGAGAGAGAGAGAGAGAGAGAAACACAGCAGGGCACATATATAATAGTACAATTATGTATTAAGGAAAAATCTTAAACATAGCACAAATTCTAGGCATTTTATAGCTTTTTTGTTAACAGAGGTAGATATTGTACTTAAATACAAATGCAATTCTTGTTTGAAGATGTTAAAGT
>JAUYWG010000059.1:9466368-9479365 GCA_034779775.1 Enteromius afrohamiltoni | reverse complement strand
AAAATTGTATTTATTAAACATACATGGTCTATATCTATCTATCTATCTATCTATCTATCTATCTATCTATCTATCTAACGAAACATTCCTTATTATTACCAATAATGACAATAAGTATGCTGCTTAAAATTTGTTGCAGAAAACAAGCATTCATTGATAAATAGGAAGTACAAAAGATCATTATTGAATTGAAATCTTTTGTCACATTATAAATGTCTTTACTGTAACTTTTTATCATTTGAATTCTCTCTAAACAAAAGTATATATTTCTGACCCCAAACTTTAAAATGGTAATGTATATGACACATTATTGTTTTTCATCTGTAGGAGGCTGCATGCGCATATGTTGTTGCACTCATGGCAGTGTACTGGTGTACCGAAGTTCTGCCTCTGGCTGTCACTGCTCTCCTCCCGGCTGTACTCTTTCCTCTTTTCAGAATCATGGAGTCCAAAGATGTAAGTTTTAAGTTGCCATCCTTTCAGTATCTGACATTACTTCCGTGAATTTTTTCTGCTTTAAATGTTCATGGCATGTTATGCTATTCTCAGTCTTTTCTTTTTAACTAGGCTATAAACCACTCAATTCAATTGTATGCATTCATTATGTGTGAAAAGTAAACTTTGTATCTGTATGATGTCTGTATGACAGGTGTGTATGCAGTACCTGAAGGACACCAACATGCTGTTTCTGGGTGGACTGATGGTGGCTGTTGCTGTTGAGCACTGGAACCTACATAAGAGAATTGCACTCAGAGTGTTGCTCATAGTAGGCGTACGACCTGCTCTGTAAGACTTTTAAATCAACTGGTAATCTTCTCGTTGTTAACAGCAGCATCAGTAAGACCTTTTCTACCTTTTTACAGGCTGATGTTGGGCTTTATGGGTGTAACAGCCTTCCTTTCCATGTGGATCAGTAACACGGCTACAACAGCCATGATGGTGCCCATTGTTCAAGCTGTGCTCGAGCAGCTCAACAACAAAGCAGAACAAGAGCAGGCCTCAACTTCAGAGACTGATGAGAAAAACACTGAGAAACAAACTGACATGCAGGGAGAGAAAAAAGGTTTGAGAGTATACCTTTAGTTGAGTAATAGAGAAATAAGAGAGTCTTAAAGGGATAGTTCACCTGAAAATGAAAATTCTCCCATTAATTACTAATTAAATTATTACTTTTGGATTTGGTTTTATTTATTTATTTTTTCGATACAGTTTTATTAGTTGTTATTTCACTTTTAGTTTTTATTTTTGTACAGTACAGTTAAACTACATAAAACCTACATAAAAAAGAAAAATATTTCCTTGATAAATTAAAGTTGAAATTAAGAAATAGTATAATAATAATAATGATAAAATAGTATATTAATATTTAAAAATATTTAGCAATACAGTTTATTGATATCCGGTGGCATTTTAATTTTTATACAGACAGGTTGTAAGGTTTCATGTTTTATAATATGCCATGAAAGTACCAAAACTATATAAATATAGTATATACTTATATAGCATACATATAGCAAATATAGCACTTCTAATGGAAAGTAAAACAATTTCTGTTTTATTATACCCAGTGGTTCTGAATGGCCACAGCTTCTCAATGGAACTTGACATGGAAGAGCATTCTCGAGATGCAGAGGAAAGATTAAAGATGTGTAAAGGTCTAACGTTATGCGTGTGCTATGCAGCTAGCATTGGTGGGACAGCCACGCTTACAGGCACGGGACCAAACCTTGTTCTGATGGGACAGATGAGCCAGTAGGAACCTCACATTACATTACATTACATTCTCCTTAGTGTGAGAGAAATGTATCATATTGCACACGAATGTACCTTTTGCTTACTTTTGTATTAGCAATTTTAATCAACATTTATTTGTCCTACAGGCTGTTCCCAGACAACCCTGACATCATAAATTTTGCATCATGGTTTGGATTTGCCTTCCCCAACATGATCATTATGCTCACACTGGCCTGGCTGTGGCTACAGATTGTGTTTCTGGGTGTAAAGTGAGTGAAATTTTGTAATAAATCAAACTCAACAACATTTTATATGCCTATAGCACCATATAATAAACATTTAATTTATAACTTAAGCTTCAGAAAGACATGGGGCTGTGGGATGGTGAAGACAGAGAAGGAGATTGCTGCCTATAATGTGATCAAAGAGGAGCACAGGAGACTTGGTCCCATGACCTTTGGGGAGCTGAGTGTCCTTGCCCTTTTTGTCCTCCTGGTGGTGCTTTGGTTCACTCGTGATCCAGGGTTTGTGGCTGGCTGGGCAACACACTTCTTCAATGCTGAAAAAGAGTAAGGATGAAACACTGGAGACATTAATAAGACAAATAATCAGTTTTAGTGGTGTTTTTGCTAAGGCTGAAGTGTCACTTGTACAATTGTTCATATGTTGTACTATTGTTCTATTGTAATGAGAAAGCCAAATGTAGAAAGACTGTTCTTAATTATTAGCTTTTCCACACACTGAAGAAAAAACTAATATATGGTGCAGTGTCATGCAAACAAAAACAAAAAATACATATTTTTTCACTTCCAGTAAATAAATAAATGAATTAAATTACCAGCACATTTAACAAAATTGTTTTGTTGTAAAATTACATTAAATGTTCTGTTTAGTTGAACAAATCATTCTCATTTTGTTTTGCAAAGTAGCATCACTTGATTGGCTCGATTTGAATTAGATGCTACTTATTGCTGGTTGTAATGAACGGCAATTATATTTTATGAAAAATGTCAATGTTAAATTAAATATCAGATGTGCTCTATTTCCATTTTAGGATTTAAAAACTCCAACCTTTTCAATTTTTATCTTCAAACACTTTACAAAACATGACAAAATAGACATAATGTTGAGAAAACATTAACAGGTTTGGTGGGAAATATACCTCTAAAATTGAACAAAGTAATTAAATTTAATCTATCGATGTGACATGCAGATTGAACCATTGCTTAACAGAAACAATGTGTTCTCCTGTTATCAGTTGTGTCGTGTTCCTATTTGTAGGTCAAATGTTCAGCAAAAATGTGAATGGAGTTTCCCCACATTGCAAACAGCTTTTGTGTACATTTCTTGATGATGGTCACGTGCAAAGATATTGAGGATTTAAAATTGTGAAAACACTAAGATTCACTCTGGGTGAAAGGTCTAAACCAGAAGAGAATGGAAAGCACAACAACACTCTTAAAGTTTGTGATCAAATACATGTTTGATATTATATTACTGTGAATAATCTATTTTTCTATATCATAAAATAACATAACAACAATGCAAACCTTTTCTTACAAGAGCTAGAAACCTAAAACACAACCTTAAGTAAAAACAAGTCACCTGTTTTGTGGTCTTTAACCTTTTGCTCACTCCAGCTTAATGACTCACCTATGTGCAGATTTGTAACAGATGCCACAGTGGCGGTGTTTGTAGCTGCCCTGCTCTTTGTTTTTCCCTCTAAGCTACCACGATTGTGCCACTGGAGGACACCGGGCTTTGACACAGGTCAGTCAAACACTTACTTAGCTGATGTCTTGTTAAATAATTAAACTAGCTATTGAAAAAAACAGACATATTTAGTGT
Source organism: Enteromius afrohamiltoni (assembly GCA_034779775.1). NCBI lineage: Eukaryota > Metazoa > Chordata > Actinopteri > Cypriniformes > Cyprinidae > Enteromius > Enteromius afrohamiltoni. The sequence goes on along the minus strand of JAUYWG010000059.1, from coordinate 9,475,783 downwards.
GTGTGTATAGCTAATAAGTAAATGCAATAAATATGACTGTGTTCTATAGTGCCCGAGCAGGAAACTGGCCATACACCAGCTTTGCTGACATGGAAGGTAACACAACAGAAGATGCCATGGAGCATTATTCTCCTGCTAGGGGGAGGCTTTGCCTTGGCTAAAGGCAGTGAGGTACAACAAATGGTTTGTGTGTGTGTGTGTGTGTGTGTGTGTGTGTGTGTGAGGGTATTTCAGTCAAATCAGGATGCATTTATTAGTATAGAACTTTACACATTGTGACAAAGCTTTTATAGAAAGTCATTGGTACATCTGTAATGCTGTATTGCTTATATCAAGCAATATGACAGTAGCCGTGATCTAGATTCTCAGATCTAGCTATATTGTAGGTTAAAGGCAATTAAAGAAGTACTTTACCCAAAAAGTTTCATTCTGTGATCGTATATTAAGCCCTTAATGCAGGGGTGGGGAACCTTGGCCCTCGTCCTGCAAGGTTTCCATGTTTCCCTGTGCAAACACACCTGATGCAAATTAACTAGTGATTGTGCAGAACTTCATTGCCTGTTGGATCCATTTGATTTGAGTCAAGTGTTGTGAAGCAGGGTTGTATGAAAAACTTATAGGACTGCGGCCCTTGAGGACCAGGGTTCCCCACCCCTGCCTTAATGGATCTTTTATTTATTTATTTATTTACTTGCAATTTAGTGGAGAGACAGAAACCTTTCAGGTTTTAATAAAAATTACTTAATTTGTGTTTCAAAGATTAACCATCTTATGGTTTCTCAGGTTTCATTAGAAATGTTTAATTTAATGTAAAAATTCTGTAGAAGTTTGATGATGACATGCATCTAAATGCAAAATGAGAGAGATTTACATAACTGTGTTTTTTTTCTTCTAAACAAAAGTGTACAATTCTTGCTAAAGTATAGATGTTTTTGTCGGGCCAATGCTTAGGTCTCAGGGCTGTCAAAATGGCTTGGAGATCAGATGGCACCTCTTCAAACTATTCCAACCTGGGCAATTGCCATTGTCGTTTGTCTAATGATAGCTACCTTCACTGAATGCACCAGCAATGTTGCCACAGCAACATTATTTCTGCCTATACTCGCATCTATGGTATGTATATTTCTAATATTCACCATGATTTATATGACTTGTCACCAGAATAACTTAACACTGAGAATAATACAAAATGTGTCTTGCTGCAAATCAGCATTTTAGAATGATTTTTAAAGAATCATGTGACACTGAACTGTAGTATTGAGAGCTAAAATTTCAGCTTTGCCATCACAGTAATAAATTACACTTGCATAAATACTAGTGGTGGGCCGTTATCTGCGTTAACGTGCTGCGTTAACACGAGACTCTTATCGCGCAATAAAAAAAATCTCGCGGTAAATCTATTCACAAAATTGGGTTGGAGTCTATACTACAAGCTATGGTGACTTTCACCTTTAGCGCGGATGTATAGCCGAATTACACTGTACCCCTATTCGGACGGGACTAGTTTTCTAAACTACTGTACCTGTGAGCTTTGATTCTTATGACCTGTCGTCCGTGATCTTCACATACCGTTTAAAATGCATTGGTATTAGATGCATGAAACCGGCACGCTGACAGACTTGCGTGTCCGATCGCTGCTGCAGCTAAATGCACTTGCATTTTCTAATGCTTTTATACAAAACTGATGAACACACTGTCAGTTATGTTTTCAGAGCAGAGCAAAACATCTGATATATCAAAAGAGATCTGTGCATTAATCTGAATGCATCCTGTTAAAGCTGCCACTGTCTATGGTGTAATCAGTAATACTCAAGCGGCAATAATGCAGAGGAAAAAAAGACAAATCTAATTTTTAAAAGTCAAGACTATTTCTGTAAACTTTTGTATACTCAAGCACTTTTTAAAATAAGTAATAGTTTTAAAAGAGTAGCCAGATTATATAATGATAAAAAAGCTAGTTTTGCACAAAATAAATGTGATTTAAACTGTAGCCATGTGCAGTAATGCTGAAGGAGAATGTGATATTCTCCTGGTTTCACAGACAAGGCTTAATCTAGTCCCAAACTAAAATACATGTTTGAACTGCTTCAACTGAAAATATCTTGCTCTGACATATCTTAAAATTTTGTAAAAGATGCATTAATATCTTAATTTAACTAAGGCCTAGTCCTGGTTTAAACTAAGCCATGTTTGTGAAACTAGGCCATTGTGTAGATAAATAATAATATTATTGCATGGAATTGTGAAACCAAGACTCACATCTCTACTTTTAAGATGGCAGTACTGACACACAGATATCTCAAAAATAATAGGTAGCACACATATTCTGAATGCCTTTGGCAGAACTCAAACTCAAAATATTTCAAAATTAATCTAGGTTAATCTAGATTTAAAAAAATTAATCTATGCCCATGAATAAAAATAAATAAAAGAAAATTAAAAAATAGTTCACATTACTGTTTTCATCTTTCATAAAGTAAATGCAGTCTTTTTGAGAATAAAAAAAAAGACAAAAAGAAAGAAAAATCAGATGTATTTGGTGTATTTATTTAATGCCATAATGTTTTTTTTTTTTAATCCTGTATTTCAGGCTTTTGGACATCACTATAAATTTGTGAAACCTTCATTTCTCCAGTGGCAGTGTCTCATCAATATAAATTACTGATTCAGTTATTTTATTAAAAATTGTCAGAATTCAGATTTTCAGCAATAGTGAGAAAATTCTGACTGATTTAACATTACATACAAAATAAATAAAATATTAATTAGTTTATCTGACATCAGTATTGGGTTAGACACATACAAACAAGTTGTATAATTGTGAAAAGGTTTTTCACACATTTATTTATGAGCACAACTTCTTCTTCCATTAATCTCTCACTGGGTTCACCTTTCTTGCTGTGCAGTTGGCACATCCTGCCCTAGTCTCATGAATTAGCCTATGCAAGGGAGGCTATGAATGGAGGGATTTGTAGGGAGCTAAAGCTGAAGTGGCTCATATGGGAGATCCATGGAGATGTGTCATTGTTGTCTGGTTGAGGAAGGAAGAATGAGAAAGAACAGGCATTGGGGGAAGGGGGCTTTTAACTTCACTTGCTAATTCCACCATTGCTGGAGGCAGATAAGCAGACGCTTTTGTATGTACCAGTGATATCCATTTCTCCCTCTTGTTACCTGTAACACAATTTAGCTTTGAGAACTTTGTGCCAGCTTTGCGTCAGATCACTGTAGAATGCAAAAAGTTTTAAAGATGGTAAAAAAAAACAAAAAAGAAAAAAAATATTCCTGCCAATATTCCTCTGCAGTGAATGGGTGCCGGTCAGAATGCCAAACAATTAATGAAAGCATCAAAATAATCCACAAGTGATATCTATCAATAAATATTTATTTTGGAGTGAAAATCTATGTGTCAATCAGAGCATAAATATATAGTATGTTGCAATAAAATATGTTGGTTTAACAGTATATTGTTTTGTTTTACTAGTCCCAGTCTATAGGTGTCAATCCTCTGTATGTAATGATCCCCTGCACCCTCAGTGCATCTTTTGCCTTCATGCTACCTGTGGCCACCCCCCCAAATGCCATAGTCTTCTCATACGGATACCTAAAAGTATCTGACATGGTGAGTGTTAAAAATTTTAATATAAAAAATATGAACAGTCCACCCTATTGGGTATTATTAAATTCAGAATGCAAAGTGAAATGGTTTTACATACATTGGAATAAAATAAAATGAAATAAAACTTCTATAGTCTATAAAACTAAAACTTCTATAGTCTATACATCCTAGTTGGTTATCCAAATGTTTATTTTGATCTGCAGGCCAAGACAGGGATTGTCATGAATATCATCGGCATCCTCTCCATTACCTTGGCCATTAACAGCTGGGGCAGGGCTATCTTCAGTTTAGATACCTTTCCCAGCTGGGCAAACTATACAGAAGTGTGAGAGGCTGAATCCCACAACAAATCTGCTGTCAAACTGCACCATTCAGGACTATTCTCACCATGTCTTCATCTGAGGAGGCCAGACAGAGTCAGAGCCAATGACTGGTTTCACTGGAGATGATAGTGTGTCATCACTTGTACTGTAATTGTGCGGTTTAGTTGTTGTTTATTGATGTAAATTTGTAAACAGTTCATAAAAATTTGCTTCAAAAGCAGCTTTAGAGGAATATAAGTGTAAAGCCAAAAGGCTAAAATCATATAAATACCATGCAGATTTTTAAGCAGAACTATGCATATACCTTTAAACAGTGGACAGCTGAGTACACTTTTGACTGGCAGGGCAGTTTTACCAGAATAGTGTAATCATGTACAGTTCAATATTAGTTAAAGCTCTCTGCAATGTACAATTAAGCTATGTAAATTAAAATAATGTATTTTCTTTTTATTCCTACTAATAAATACAATCTGTTTGTTCCAATATTACATCAGTACACTTCACTACGCTACAAACAGGTTTTGTAGGGGGTAGGGCCAGGGTTGGGTTAGAAAATAAAAAAATATTGTTTGGACAGTATAAAAGTAATTGAAATCTATGGAAAGTCCCCACAATTCACAGAAACCTGATGTGTGTGATACACTATTTAAGATATTTAAGGTATAATGGCAATGCTCACACTAAGCTTTAAAACAATATTGTTTCCTGACATTTGTACATTTTACCCAACAGATTAAAACATTGTACACATACATTGTGTGTGTGTTTACAGATACATTTAAATAATTACATGTTTAGCATGTTTAAGATAATGGAAAAGGAAACATTTTCTGTTATTTTATTATTCTGTGCATTTCTAAAAGGATTGAGGACAGTCTTTGAAGAGTTTCAAAATAATTTCTTTAGTACATTAAAAAGTACATTAAATCAGTTACTGATCAACGCATGATTAATGAAGATAATAATAAGAATAAGTAATTAGTAAGTACAGAATAAGTAAGGAATGCATTTCTGTAGACTAATAAGGACATAGTGAGACAATGGGAGTTAAAGGGAATTGGGATGGATACTGGGGGAGCTAAACACGCAGAGCCAGTGGGTATATTTATTTATGTTTAATGGAGGGAGAGAGAGAGAGCGAGTGCTAAGAAACATGAGATAAGAAAAAGGTTCTGACCCAAGCTACCTGATGATGGCAGTAATGCACTGTTAAATGCGGATGCCAATAAAAGAGAGAAGAAGAAGATAACGTCGTAAAACATGTTTACGGCAACAGTATTGGTTTTCTGGCAAATATGAAGGCACTGTAGCTCTATTCAAGAAAAAGTCTCAGTAGTCCTGTACATACAGTTAAATATCAAACATTTTCTTGCTGTTATAATATTGTTTTCTCTTTCGTCATCTGCCATGGCTGGCGTTATGGAAACAGGTTTGTAATGTGTTGATAGTGACTATAAATGTTTAAAACTAAAATTCGCCGGCAAACACATCGATGAAATTTTGTTATTATGGTTAACGAATAACGTTACGGTTTTAATTCGCTTGTGTGATGTCATAAAACGTATACATATTACAGCAGTATGTTAAATATAATTTATATTATGAAGTGGGGATGTCCAAAAATATATAGCATTTAGCTCAAACAATTTCATTTTAAATATAAAGCGTTGTTAACCTAACAATTCATGCTTTCACAGAGGAGCAGGCAAGACACCGTTTCCAGCTTGAGTTGGAGTTTGTTCAGTGCCTAGCGAACCCAAACTACCTAAACTGTAAGAACAATAATGACATTGTTTTATTATTTGCTTATTTAAAATACGTGGTTACAGAAATTCAGATATGGAAGTAATTCAGACATATCACTTATTAGCTTACTTTTAGCAGTTTGAATAACTAAACTTTTATTAAACATTTTATTTGTATCGTTAAATAGTAGAAGATTGGTTTTTGTGTTGTGGATTTAATTCTGTCTTAAAATATCCTATTTTAAATCCTGCAGTTTTGGCTCAAAGAGGTTACCTGAGAGAGAAGCCTTTTGTCAATTACTTAAAGTATCTACTTTACTGGAAAGAACCAGAATATGCTAAATTCCTGAAGTAAGTTCATGTTTTACTTTTATTATTATTATTATTACATCTTATTTATATTTTATTTTGTAAACTCATGTAACATGAAAATTAATAAAGAATGGTCATATATATTTTTTAGGTATTTTTATTTTAGACCTCAACTGGCTAAATATGTTAAGACATTTCTAAATAAATACATTTTCTTCTTACAGTGATTGTGTGTGATTACACATCTGTACAATGCAGTATAATTTTTTTATTTCCTTAGGTATCCTCATTGTCTGCACATGTTAGAGCTACTTCAGTATGAGCATTTTCGAAAGGAGCTGGTGAATGCACAGTGTGCCAAGTTCATAGACGAACAGCAGATACTGCACTGGCAGCATTACTCACGGAAGCGGACACGCTTGCAGCAAGCTCTGGCAGAGCAGCAGCAGCAACAGCAGCCACAGGCTCCATCCCATGGCAACACCACATCCAAGTGAAGCAGTCAACATGCTCCTGCTGGAAAGTGACAAAGTTTTTTCTTTTTTGTAAATAGTTGTTTGTGGCTTTTTCCAAATTTTATGTAGGACTTGGACTTTAGGTCTGCTCTCTGTAGACCCATATTGTAGTGTGTGTTTATGAACAACAGAAAAAAAAGGTAAAAGAGTTTTTATGAAGGTAAGAGGAGAGGGATTAGATTGCCTCTCGGTTAGTTTTGCATTATAAAAGAAATTACTCTTATCAATGGAAATGTATTTAAATTCTGCATCATTCTTTGTTTCTTTATTACCAGGTCCTACCAGGTTACCTATATATCATTTGTATTATGTTTTGGACAAAAATGGAAACCCAAATAAAAAAAGTAAGGCAAATTTTAAAGCTGATATTTCTGCATTACTTTGTCTAAAAACACATTTGTTTCCACTTTTTGGACATTTTTACATTGTGGAATCAAAGAAAATGAGGTCACTGACTGCTGCAGAAAAGGCATTATTGGCAGACCAATGGATTTCAAAACTGTAATTTGAAAGTGAAAGTACTTGATGAACATATATTGTGTTTGAAGAGCATTTACTCAGTATTGTTATTTCATTTTTTACCAAGATTTTTTAGAGGCTTTTGCATCTGAACACTTCATATAATGAATAAGCTCCATGAAGTATACCCAGTGTTGTAAAAATAAATATCTGTAAACTTCCAAGTTGATGAGACCAGATTGTTTATACCTACTGTAGAATAGCTCAAGATAGTGAATGATGCACTGGTGTTTAGTGGATTGTAGATTGTATTTTTTGTCAGCTCCCATTTTCCTTGCAGAGGATTCATTGGTTAGCAAAGTGATGTAATATAAATTTTTTCAAATCTCTTTCAGTGAAGAAACTAAATCCTCAACATTTTGAGTGGTCTGAGAGTAGGTACATTTTTGGGTGAACTATTCTATTAATATGATTTATCCCTCAACTCCAGTGCATTTTTAACTCTGTTCATATGAACATGAGAAGAATTCAAAGGTCTGTGCAGGGTTATGTTAAATGTACACAAGCTCCTCACATTCTTGTGTGTAACCAACACAATGGGCCTTTTACTAACGTGAAAGAGGTGAAAGTCAGCCCCCCAGTGGTTTCTGAGGTAAAGCACAGAAATCAGGCTGAATTTATTCAGGGACCTTCAGACAATGGCAGTATCGTTTTGGAAAAAATATTTACTTTGTTTTATTTTATCATAATGTTAAAAATGTCAAAAAAAGGTTTTAAAAAGGTTCTGTCATTAATTACTCACGTCAGTTCCAAACCTGTCAGACTTAATTTATTGTTTTGGAACACATAGATATTTTTTCATGCAGCTCTTTGACCTTATAGACAGCAAGTATCCTTACACAATCAATGCTGAGAAATGTAAAACAGACATCAGTACAATAATAAATGTGATATCATGGTTTAGCTGGAATTTTAAAAACTTTTTTTAATTATTAATTTTAGACAAAACATACTTTGACAATTTCATAATTACAAAACACGTGGAACACAAAGTAACATGTACTGTACATGTAGTTATGTGGAGTATGTGTGAAACAATTGTGTGGGTTATGTATGTATATCTGTTACACATTCCTAAACACAAGTGGAACAGCCTATTTTTCGAAGGTCATAGCAGATGCTTTGTAGATGAAAAGGCAGAAGAAAAATAAATTAAAACAATACAAATTGAAAGAGAAGAGAAGGAAAGTAATAAATTACTATATGAATTAAGAGAAGGAAAAATGTGAAATAATTCAGCATAATAATTACCAGACTAACGGAGGAATCTCGGTCTGCCCGATGGCAGATGGACACTCACATCCTCAGTCAACACAGGGACCTAGTGCTTTTTTACAGCTTTAAGTGATGCTGCATCAGTACCACCGCTCCCTATACACAGAATATGCAGTCTGTGTATGGCACCTGCTCCCAGGGGGGCACCATCCCAGTTTATCAAAAAAAAAACTTTTGTTCTATATTGCAACAACAACGCACCTGATTTAACATTGCAGTTTCATGCGTAAAATGTATTGGTAACACTTTACAATAACAGTACATGAATTATCATGTACTAATTCATGAATTAACAATTTCTTTACTATAAACTAATGATGAGTTAAGACATGTATCAATCAAGAACTAACTTAACTACAACATGACTCACATTAATTACTGCATGAATAGTGCCACCTTACTCCTCCACATCGAGAGAGGCCAGCTGAGGTGGCTCAGGCATCTTTTCCGGACGCCTCCTGAACGCCTCCCTGGAGAGGTAGGAATTTTGAGGTAGGAATTTTGGGTTTTCATGAGCTGTATGCCAAAATCATCAATACTAAAACAATAAAAGGCTTTAAACTATTTCAGTTGTGTGTAATGAATCTAAAATATATGAAAGTCTAATGTTTATCAGTACACTACAGAAAATAATACTTTATCCCAGTATGCTATTTTTCTAAAAGGACCTGTAATCTTGCCTGCTGCTTATATGCTGCTGAGACCAGAGTGTAGACGGCTGAGCAAGAGGTAACATACCTTGCATACCTTTTTACTTGCCCATATCTTATTGTCATGTTGATGAGAAGACTGAGATTAAGCCTGGTTGAGATCTTTTAATTCACAGTACTTTCCTGGATCGAGCACTTGGATTTTATGGATCACTGGACCTGTTTGTTCTAAAGGATTGGATGAAGGACAACGTTTACGATCTGGAGATCATCAAAGCTGTGTGAGAAAATCCTATTGTAATGTTTGTGATTACTGACCTGATTACTTACCTGTGTGCAGAAATACAGTGGGATATTCATGAAAGTTTTAATTGTTGGTTATTTTAATATCCATGTTGATAAAGAAAAAGATGCATTAGGATCTGCTTTCTTAGATATTCTGAACTCTATTGGGGTT
>JAUYWG010000059.1:9449734-9466268 GCA_034779775.1 Enteromius afrohamiltoni | reverse complement strand
AGGTGCTGGGTGTCTGGCCAGAGGAGAACTGGACCCAACTAAGCCTGGTTCTCCCAAGGTTTTTTTCCCCATTCTCTGTGATGCTTACCTTGCTACTCACCTGTCTCTCTCCTGTCCATGTCCAAAGGAAGTGATACTGAGATCACTCAGTCCATTCATGCTTCTCCTCAGCCACTCAGAACCTGCAGATATAACAAGGAAAAGGACTTAAGCTTGTAGCGATCAGGAGATTGTGCGTTATGGAACTATGTTGACTCATTCTTAAAGGAACTTAACTGTTTATGATTTGTTCTTTAAAGTGCCCCTATTATGCAATTTTAAAGGTTGCTAATATTGCTTTATGAGTCTCTTAAAACAGGTTTACATGTATGTAAGGTCAAAAAACTTGCTTTTGTAAGTGAAGCAGCCACACCTCTAAGTTGTGAGCTTCAGCGTTGTATAATGCATAACACTGCATTAAACATTGTTCAGTTCTTGGACCCCTCCTCTTCTCCATATACACCACATCTCTGGGGCCCATCATACAGGCACATGGCCTCTTTTACCACTGCTATGCTGATGACACACAGTTCGATCTTGCAGGTTTGCCCTACCCAACATTACAAAGATCAGGCCCTTTCTTACAGAGCAGGCCACACAACTTCTTACCCAGGCCCTGGTCATCTCCAGGCTGGAATACCGCAACACTATTCTAGCTGGTCTTCCCTCGTGCACAATCAAACCTCTACAAATGATTCAGAATGCAGCTGCACGACTAGTCTTCAACGAGCCCAAAAGGGCCCATGTCACTCCTCTCCTCATCTCCTCAACAACCACAGGCTCGGCGCCCACTTACCTCCACTCACTGCTATCAATCTACACTCCCTCCAGAACTCTGAGATCCGCCAGTGAGCAACGCCTCATTGTACCATCACAAAGAGGCACAAAATCTCTTTCCAGAACATTCTCTTACACCGTTCCTGGCTGGTGGAATGATCTTCGCATCACTTTCCGAAATGCCAACTCCCTTACAACTTTCATAGACTGCTGAAAACCCATCTCTTTCACCACTACTTGACAAAAAAAAAAAACGTAACCCTACTCTTTTTTCCCTTTCTAGCATGCACTTATTTGAACATTGCCTGTTATATAATATTATGAGCTCTTCCTAAGTTGATTTTGCCTCTTTAGGACTAATTGCTTGTGGTTTTTTCCCCACCTGTTGGTCGTTTTGGATAAAAGGGTTTGCTAAATGAATAAATTCATGGTAAATGAAAAAATTTACTGTTTTGTGGGCGGGCAAGTTGTTTCGCAATGTAGAACGTGGCCAGACATTATGCAAATATGTTACTTTGTGATGTGTATCCATAACAGAAAAACATTTAATTGCTGACGACTCGTTTAGGCAAACGAGTGAGCCGACTCTTTGATAGACGATAACTTTATTTATCGTGCACTGTTGGTGTCACAACTTTGCGGATGTTCACATACAGCTACATGACACACTGCATAAAGATTATATTTGAAAAGGCATAATAGTGGGCACTTTAATTATAAATAGTCTAATCTTCTCATTACTCACATCTATCACTCTAGTCTTTATTTTGACAATGTTGATACAACAATCCTTATCGTTAAGCCTATAATAAGCCTTTGACTGATAGACCTCACTTTGCTCGCCAAACATGCTCTTTCTATCCGAATATTAATGAGGAAGTGTGAACTTGTGAAATATATATATATATATATATCACTGTGACTGAGTTTTGTGCTTTTCTCTTCATACACCACAATGTATAAAACAATCAAGATGTGGAGCAGACTTTAAGTTTCAATTTATAAGGAGCTGGCTGACTTGACTTTTTCTTTGTTTGTGGGTTTTTCTGCCTTTAGTTTTGCCTTCAGCAACCAAATGCATGCAACCAGGACATCAACTCTGCCATTGCAGAGTATTACACTTTTCACCTTAAAAAACTCCTGGGTTGCTTTTGCTGTATGTTTTCCATTATTGGCCATTTGTATTATGAAGCACCACCCAAAGAACTTACTGTTCCATTTATCTGAATCCGGACAGAAAGTAGATCCCTATTCACTTCAGAATTCTTCCAGCTCCTTCTTTCCTCTGTCACTTCATCACCAAACACCTACTATCCTTCTGATGGATTTGTTTTTGAAACATTTTTGTGCTTTTAAAGAATGACTGCACTAAAAATACAAATAAGTTAACTCAACTCAACTGACTGAGTAAACCCATTCACTCAGTTGATTTGATAAAACGTCCTAAAACGTACGTAACTCAATTTAGTGCTCTCAATTCTTGCTACCCTAAAATTTAGAAAGACCAAAGCAGGAAGAACAAATAAGTTCTAATAATATGAAAGGTCAAGAGCCAAATTGTGTATCGACTTTTTTTTTTAACATTAAGACCTTGAGAGATCTGTTTTTTTAAGATAAAATGAAGAAAGACTTGCCTTTTGTGATTATCTACCAATTAGTGCATTAGTTCTCCTGTTGACAGGTGAAACAGCTTGTATGACCAGTCACATTAAAGACCAGAGAGTGCTGTTTTAATAAATAAAGATTTTGAGTTGACAACATTTGAAATCCTAAGTTTACATATTTTGTGTTCACACAAACTTTAGTTTTTAATTGTATGTGCCCAATACATACAACTATATGTAATGTTTCTTAACGATTATTATTGCATATGAGTCCCTCAGTTGTCCTTAGTGATAAAAGATGGAGCACAGAATAACAGTCATTGTTGGAAACGGTTCAAATACACAGGAATGCTGGAAAACCAGAATTTGTGGGACCTGAAGGGTTTTTCTGAAGAACAGCAAACAGTAACTCTTCATCACAAGCAAGGGACTTCTCTTTATGTAATAGTATTTAGCAGATTTAGCAAATGTAATGTAAACCTTTGACCTCAAATGTATTACTTCTTGTTACTTGTTAACAGTGTAACTGTTTAATCGTACACCTTGTGAAAAATGTAACCTAAGTTTTCAGCATATTATACATACATGTATATACTTGATTTGAATCAAGTTTTCTTAAAAAGAAAGCCTTGTGTCTTTGTTAGACTTCAGTTTGTTAGCCAAAGGGCAGCTACACGTTTGATATTCTACATGCTACTGCTCTACAAATGAGTGTGTTTATGATTACTTTAATAAATGTAAAGTAGTTACAAACCCAGCACAATTAACTATTTTGCTGACACTGCCTTGAACACTCAAGTTCACCCCAGCTCTTGTACATTAAAAATATAAGATCCTTTTCATGGATCTAGTCTTTGTCTTGTTTGCTGGTTACATCAGTTCTTCTCTGTTGGAACAGAATTAGCTAGATAAAACTGTAGCCTCTCATTGTGCAAGTGGTTTGAACAAATAATTTTTGATTGATTTATTAATTTTACATGTAGGTCTTTACATCACTTGCTTTAATATTTCTAAAGATTTTGGGGGGTTTATGGCATTTTTTAAAAAAAACTATACAAATGAATATAAAATAACATTTTATAATTTGAAAGAACATCTACATTTATCAATCTCATTGATGCCATCTACTGGAAAACAAATGCTTTAAAAACTAAAACAAACTAATGAGTAACTGCAAAGGACCACTTATTTGCACCTATACCATTTATACATCCTCTCACTAAATTTTAATGTGGATCTCTGATCATTAGTCTAATAGTCTTGCATAGCCAGACCTTGAGACTGACGGTTGAAGGTCTGGAATTCATAGCAGCTTTCTTGGGCCAAGGCCTGCCCATGTGTTTGACCGAAACATGAAACAACCAATCACAGTTCGTTTCGTTCAGCGTCACGTTTTGGGGTGTGGAAATGTCTCCACAACAACAGACAGGTGTGCAACAAGTCAGTCAGCATAGAGAATCCTGATGAGATGCTCGCGGTAAACATCTGTTAGAAGCATATCTCTCCACTTTTTAACACCCACAAGCAATTCTGGAGAACTGACCACACAATACTGAATGGGCCAGCTGTGATGTCAGCGTCTGTTGTTTCATGTTTGCCTGCAAATGTGGCTGATAACCTCTTCTCAGTTAGGTACTTCACTTGATCTTCCATAATAGGAGGGGACACACAATTAGTAAAACTGGATCTGCTGGGAATCCTTCTAAATGCTGACAAAGGGTCGGCCAGGCTTGGAAAATAATACTCTTCCCAAATCCTGTTGGAAAACAGGCTAAAATATCTCTTTGTCTCCACTAAGTGCCTCAAACAAAACTCCTGGACATCTCTTAAAAAGTCTCTGCCATGAACCTTGCATATTTTTGAGAATCCAACGTTTATCTGATCTTGATTATTACTCATTGTCACTCATGTAAAAACGACTGTTTTTGCTTCCACAATCATACGTCTGCACTTTTTTTCCCAGGCGGACCAAAAATAAACACGACACTCGCATCCCCGGAAATCAGATAAAATTTAAAAAATCAGATGACGACTTTGACATTCCTGAAGTGTTTCCAGTTAAGTGCACCATATGTATCAGACGTTTAGCCAACGTTCCGTGGGTGTGAAGTCTGAGGCTGAGACTATTAGTCTAATAATCAATAACAGCAACAATAATAATAACACACTTTATCAAATTTTAGGTTTGTTTTTGCAGTCATGCCAGATTATTATGTCAAACCTGAACTTGTGAACTGTGCATGTGTGTGCTTATTTGTTGGATTGTTGATTGTGTTATGGTGTCATTCCTTCATGTCTGTGTATGTTCTGCGTGGTACCTGATTTTGTTTGACAAATATTATAATATAAATTATATAAATTTGGGTTTTTGATAACATAAATGTTCCACATTTTAAAAGGTGCATCATGTTCCTGTTTCTATCCTTGTGTCTTTTTTCGATGTTGATTAAACTTCAATAAATAAATAAACAAATAAGGAATCAGAATATCATCATTCCATTTATTTTGGAACTTACTTATTGACTTAATTATTGACTTTAAGTTTTTTATGTCCCAGCCAATGACTGATTAACAATATCTAACGATTTTATTTCCCATGCACAGTATGATCTCATTTATTTAATATTTGACCAGATTCTAGTTTACTGTTTAACTCTTTAAAATGATTTGAAGATGATTAAATTGAGTGAAAGTGTTTCTGATGAGTCATGGCAGATAAGGTTGTTTTATATGTGTCCATAGATCTTCCTGTTCTCGTTCTTCTTCAACATAATGCATACGTAAAGTAAATGTTGAACAGTGTACACCAGTACACCAGTACACTGATATTCACAGGAATTATCTAATAAAGCTTCTGAATAGAGAGGGTTGACATAACATGATCAGCCATGTCATGCAAGTATAGTAAATTATTTTAGCCAGTGTTTCTTAATGCAATTTGCAGTTTGTTAATGTCATTCTCTGTCACACACCATTAGGCTGGTCTTGTAACTGTCTATAGGAGTGGATTCCATTAATTTGTCTTATAGCTACTCATGCTTTGTGTTGGGTCATTTAACTCAAATGTATACATCTGTTTATTCGTCGTCTTATTATTTAATTGTATCAACTAGGCAACATCACATCATGTTAATACTAAAATAATTTATTGAAATCATTTCATAATTAATAACAATTTATGATTCTAATATATATATATAATCATCAGGAACACCTGG
The DNA here is from genome assembly GCA_034779775.1 of Enteromius afrohamiltoni. Lineage (NCBI taxonomy): Eukaryota > Metazoa > Chordata > Actinopteri > Cypriniformes > Cyprinidae > Enteromius > Enteromius afrohamiltoni. The sequence goes on along the minus strand of JAUYWG010000059.1, from coordinate 9,460,630 downwards.
ACCTCATCATCTCGGGCCAATCGGTCATGGCCAATGACACATAAAAGAGGCAGAATCTAACGAAGAGTCAGAGGCATTCGGATCCATTTGCAAGGCTTTTAATGGGAAATACACAGGATACAAATGTCAGGGCTTTCACAGGATACCCAATACAAAATGAAAGTCCAGGCAGAGTTCGGGGCAGGCGGCAGAAATCGTAAACGGTGAAACAAGGCAAGGTCATACACAGAAAATCCAACAGAGAGGTGAGTAAAAGCTCGGAATTGCTGCATTAAGGCAAACAAGACTTTGCGAAGTGTATAGATCAGAGGGGTGCTTTTATACTGTCTGAAATGAGCAACACCTGGAGCCGATTAAGGTTCCGGGTACGTGGGTAAACAGTCTGGGGGGAACTAATACTCGGGGGATGGTTCCCGCTGGTGCTGTTCGGAATGAGCCACAGAGGTGAGGCTCAAAACAGAGCCCTCCCCCTGCGATCGGCTCCTAAGGCGGGGGCGATTTTGTTCTGTTTCGGCGTCGAGGTCTTCCCCAAGGATGGGGTCTGGGTCTTTCTGGGTGATTTCGATGGTAATCCTCGATAAGAGCTGGATCCAGAATGTCTGGGGCGTTTACCCAGGATCGTTCCTCCCAGTCGATGAGGTACTGGATGAGGCGACCCTGACGCCGTTAATCCAAGATCTTGTGAACCCGGTACGCGTCCTCGCCGTCGATGATCAGGGGAGGGATGTTGGCAGCCTCGTCCCTCTCGGACCACCAGCGGGTTTGAGGAGTGGCATGTGGAAAGTAGGAGAGATACGGTAAGTATTGTGTAATTGTAAACGGTATGACACAGGTGTTATTTGTCTCAGAATTTTGAAGGGACCCACGTACCTCGTACCTTTCTACAGGGTTGCCGGAGACAAAGATCCCTGGTCAATAGCCAGACCCACTGTCCTGGTTAGAAGACGGGTCCTGGTCGCCGTCGACGGTCCGCTTGCTCCCTCTCTCGTCGTATCGCTTGAGCCAGATGCACTTGAATGACTTGAAATAGGGTTAAGCCATTCGAGGGTTTGCGGAGAGAGTTTTGCACGTACTCCGCCCAGATCAGGAACTTGCTCCAGTCTCCCTCATTGTCATGGCAGTAGGTGCGGAGGAATTTGAATAACTCCTGGTTCTGTCTCTCTGCTTGACCGTTAGACTGTGGGTGATAACAAGATGTTAAACTGACATTTATGTTAAGATTAGTACAAAAGGCTTGCCATACCCGTGAGGTGAATTGAGGCCCTCGGTCGTTCACGATATCTTCTGGTAGGCCGTAGAATCGGAACACTTGATCCATGATCACTTCAGCTGTCTCCCAGGCTGTGGGCAGTTTCTGGAGAGGTATGAAGCGGCAGGCCTTAGAGAACCTATCTACTATGGTGAGTATTGTGGTAAATTAATTAGATGGTGGTAAGTCTGTTACAAAATCCATGGCAATATGTGACCAAGGTCGTTCTGGAATAGGCAGGGGTTGTAAGAGCCCGGCGGGGCGTTTTCGAGAAGACTTGACTATGTTACACGTGTTGCAGGACGGAACGAACTGGTGAGTATCTGGGTTGAGGGTAGGCCACCAGAAACGATTGCTGATCAGTTCTAGGGTTGCAGTGATTCCGGGGTGGCCCGGCTCAGGGGGTGTCATGGACCTGATGGAGCACTTGATTCCTGTGGGTTTCTGGTACATAGATTTTCCCTTCAGGGCAGTTAGCTGATGGTGGATCAACGGTATGAGACCTCTCTAGTTCTGTGATGAGGTCCCATCGGACCAGAGCGATGAGTACTGTGGTAGGTAGAATGGATTCAGGGTCTGGTTGTGATGCATGCTCCTCGTGGAGGCGAGAAAGAGCGTCTGCCTTGCTGTTTTTGGACCCCAGGCGATAAGTTATTCTGAACTGGAAAAGGGAGAAGAATAACGACCACCTTGCCTGACGAGGGTACTCCAAGTTTCTGTGTTCTGTGAGCACTAAGAATGGTTCATTAGCCCCCTCCAGCCAGTGCCTCCATTCCTCTAGAGCTGCTTTGAGAGCTAAAAGTTCTTTGTCACCCACATCGTAGTTTCTCTCTGTGGCGTTCAATTTTCGTGAATAGTAAGCACATGGGTAGAGTCTGTTATTCTCACCATGACGTTAGGATAGAATCACCCCTATGCCACTGCTAGAAGCGTCCACCTCAACCACAAATTCTTTAATGGGGTTGGGATGTTTGGGTATGGGTGCTGACGTGAATCATTTCTTGAGTTCTTGGAAAGCCTCTAGTGTCTCTTATGTCCAGTGTAGCTTAGGTGCCCCCTTGCGTGTCATGGCTATTAGCGGTGCAGCTACCAGACTGAATCCACGAATTAAGCGTCGGTAGAAGTTAAAAAAACCTAGAAATCTCTGCATATCCTTCAGAGTACATGGCTGAGGCCAATTGATCACTGCCTGAACCTTGTCTTCGTCTATCGCGACTCCATCTTGACTGATGACGTAACCAAAGAATGTGACCTTGCTTTGGTGGATATGATATTTGGATTGAGAAGGTCCCAAAAGATGTCGTTTACAAATGCCTGGAAAATCGAGGGACTATTGGAAAGACCGAAGGGCATAACTTGATATTTGTAGTGGCCTGACGTGGTTGAGAAGGCCGTCTTCCATTCATCACCTTCTCTGATTTGGATTAAGTTATAAGCACTATGAAGGTCCAACTTGGTGAAATACTTTGCCTGACGAAGGGCCTCTAGGGCTGAGGGAACAAGAGATAAGGGGTACCTATATTTAACAGTGATCTTGTGCAGGCTCCTGTAGTTGATGCAGGGTCCCAAGGTGCAATCCTTTTTTTTTTACAAAGAAGAATCCCGCCGAGGCCAGTGAGGTGGATGGATGGATGAACCCTTTCTTCAGTTCTTCCTTGATATATTGGTCCATGGCTTTTGTCTCAGGCTGAGATAGGGGAAAGATCCACCCCCTGGTGGGCATGGTTCCAGGTAGAAGGTCGATATCGCAGTCTTTAGAGTGGTGAGGTGACAGGTGAGTTGCTTTTTCTTTACTGAAGGCCTCTTTGAGATTGTGATATTCAGGTGGCAGGTGAACGTTCCCTTCCTGGATAGGTGCTGAGTGAAAAATGGATACCTTGAGTAGTGCTTGTGAAACAGTTCTTTTGGCAGTGAGGTGACCAGTTAGTGATTTCCTTGGCGCTCCAGAAGATGGTTGGGTCATGAAGTTCCAGCCAAGGCATCCCGAGGATCAGTGTATCAGTGGGTGAGTGAATTACATGGAAGTGAAGGTTTTCCCGGTCCAGGGTGCCAACTTGCAGCCAGAGATCCTCGGTCATGGTGGTTATTTTGCCAGAGCCCAGGGAATGCCCATCTAAGGCCTCCACTGCCAACCGGGAGTCACATGCAATGAGAGGAATAAAATTGATTTTAGCAAATATCTCGTCTATGAAATTTCCAGCAGCACCTGAATCTATCAAGGCCATGGCAGTAACACTGATTTTATCATTACTCAACTTCACAATAACTTCAAGGGTTTTATTGGAATAACTGTCACTCACCCAGGAGTTATCTTGATGCTCTGGCCGAGTTGGGCGAAGTAGTTCAGGCAAACATGTCTGGGTTGGCCGCAGTACAAGCACAGCTTCTCCCAAATGCGGCAATTACGTTCCTCCAGTGTCAGCTGTGTGTAGCCCACTTGCATGGGTTCAACGGTGCTAATAGGTGTGAATGGTTGAGGGGCCCAAGCTGGTCGCCTTCCGCGTTGGGAGCCTATCATATTGTCAAGGGAGATGGCTAAGTTCATATATGCCTCCAGCGTGAGTCCCTCATCACGACATGCAAGTTCAGATTGAAACTCATCGTTGAGTGCTAGATGGTATAAAGTCTTGAGAGTCTCAGGTGCGCAGCCTGTTTGTGCTGCGAGGGTCCAGAAGGTTAAAGTAAAATCCGCCGCTGTATTGTTTCCTTGTCTCAGAAAAATCAGTTCATCCTCCAGGGCTCTGCCAGCTGCAGCATGCTCAAAGACAGCTCTGAATTGTTGCAGAAAATCACAGAAGGAGGGATAAGTAATTTGATGGCCATCCCAGGGTGCTATCAGACTTTGTTATCGTCGGTTGGGTAACACAAAGGCTGTTGGGCAATAAAGTTTGAACACTGCATTAAAAACCCCTTGCAACGACCTGCAGTGCCGTCAAACTTCCCTGGGAGAGACAGTCGAGGTAACATGGTGGCAGCGGCCATAGCAGTGGGTTGTTGTTGTTGTTGTGGTGGATTCACTGCAGTAGCTGAAGCACTTCCGGGTGTGAGTGTGAGGACCCGGATGGAGCTACAAGATACAAATGTCAGGGCTTTCACAGGATATCCAATACAAAATCAAAGTCCAGGTAGAGTTCGGGGCAGGCGGCAGAGGTAAACGGTGAAACAAGGAAAGGTCATACACAGAAAATCCAACAGAGAGGTGAGTAAACGCTCGGAATTGCTGCATTAAGGCAAACAAGACTTCGCGAAGTATACAGATCAGAGGGGTGCTTTTATACTTTCTGAAATGAGCAACACCTGGAGCTAATCAAGATTCCGGGTAAGTGGGTAAACAGTCTAATACTCAGGGGATGGTTCCCGCTGGTGCTGTTCGGAACGAGCCACAGAGGTGCATGCTCGTAACACAGAACACTGTCATTCTGGGAGACGCATCTCCATGCTGCATAACGACTTACTTTGTCTCTCTTTTACCCTAAGACCTATCGCTGTGAGGTGAGGTGGCCCTTCACCAAGGAAGAGCACTGCCTCACGGATCACCACATGCTGGGAAGAGGAAAGGGAATACACCGCAGCACTTACCTGAACTCTCACCGCACCGGCAAAGTCACTATCCTTCTCACTCCATTTAATTCTGTCAATAACATCCACCCTTCAGGGGTGAAACATTGTGCCCTTGTCGAGTCATCTTTCGCTGTTGGTCACAATATATATTTATATTTATTATATATTTAAGCAGCCACAGCTTCTCCTGTTAATTAAAGGTTGAATAAATTACATAGAGTTAAGTTCTGACAAATTAATGGTAATGTTTTTTTTTTAACCTTTTATTCTATTTTTTATAATTTTGTTTTCCTGATTTTTTTCAATATAATTCTCTCTCTCTCTCTCTCTCTCTCTCTCTTTCTCCATGCAATAATTCAAATGAGCTTTTGTTATACAGATAATATAAGATATAATATAATATATGATAATATACTCTTGGTTGTTGGCTATTTTACTGTAGGCCTATATGTATTATCAGAGGTGGTAGAAAGCAACTGATTGGTGTAACATACTTTTGTGGGATTTCCAATGTCCCTGATGTTTGCTCTCAACATAGCATTCTTTGTAAGAAAAATAAAATGTCTTGTGTAAGTACTTGAACCTCAAATATACACAAACAAACAATGAAGTTTCTCTATAGTCTCTATTGCAATTTCTGTTTAAATGTTGGTGCCCCTTTAATGAAACCTGACCCGAGCATGCAGTGACTTCTGTTTATGTAATAACCTCGTGAAGTTCAGCAGGCAGGGCTAAACATACTACTACTTTTTGAGATCCAACCAGAAGTCTCACTGCAATGGACCTTTAGCGCAATATCTTTCATGCAGATGTTATCCTGTATTGTAACCCAATATAAGCTGATTTGTCAATTGTCAATTAAAGACTTAAAAAATATCGGAAATGGACAGTATTAATACAGTAACCCAGATAAACTCAAAACCGGAGAAAAGTGATGATGATCAGTCAATGTCAAGTTCACAGGTTGTTTGTGGGGGATGTCGAAAGAAACTTCGGAGTTTGTTACCGGTGAATTATAAAGAAGAAATTATGGAGCTGCTAAAACTGGCTGGACCAGTGGTAAGTGTGAAAAGCGTATAGATTTTAAAGGCTCTTTAAACGTTGCTTGCAGTCTAACAACTAACCAGATATCGAGATTGTACCGTGTTGATAGAAAACGTTTAGTAAAGTTAAAAATGTTGATTTATTTAAATGGAAAATAAAGCTACTTTAAAATCTATCTGTTTATAGATATATCTTTATTAACACATTTTTATAAATGTAATTGAATAGTACGTTTAGCAAAATAATCTAAAATAATTATCAAATATTTGGTCAAAGATTTGTGTCAATAACATATCAAATCAAACATACAATGTTGTAGCTCTAACACTGAAATCAAAATGTTTCCTCTCTTCATTCAGTTTATATCTCAGCTGATGATCTTTTTGATCAGCTTTATCAGCACTGTGTTCTGTGGACACTTGGGGAAAACTGAACTAGCCGGTGTGGCTCTGGCTATTGCTGTGAGTTCACAAATTACTGAATTATAGTGGCATTCATTAATGTAATGGCACTCCCATTACATTTGTAAATACATCCTTTCTGCTCTCAGGTTATTAATGTAACCGGAATCTCCATCGGCTCTGGATTGGCATCTGCATGCGATACACTCATCTCTCAGGTCTGAAAGTGAAGGTTCAGTAATGTGAGTGTTATTTGTACTTAGGTATCATTTGAATTGAATTGTTTCCTCCAGACGTTTGGCAGTAATAATCTAAAGCGGGTGGGTGTGATACTGCAGAGAGGGATTCTGATTCTCTTGTTGGCCTGTTTCCCTTGCTGGGCGCTGCTCATCAACACCGAGGCCATCCTGCTGGCTGTCCGACAGAGTCCGAGTGTGGCCAGGTCAGATACATTCAACATTTACTGGATGTTATGCATTAAATGATGTTCCTGTTTAGCACAATGTACCTAAATCTGGTGAGAAAAAAGATATTTTAAAGGAAGTAAAATATGCATGTGTTGTGTCAGTGTAGCTTTTTTAACTGTGTGTTATTATTTTCTTTCAACAGTTTGTCACAACTTTATGTAAAAATATTCATGCCTGCTCTGCCTGTGAGTGACACATTACATTTTTGAATGTTTTCTACTATAATTTTGAGTAATTAATAAATTAAAAGCTATTCCACTGTATGTAGGTAATGACATTTAAAAACTATTTTCAGGCTGCTTTTATGTATCAGCTGCAAGGAAGGTATCTTCAAAATCAGGTAAATCCAGGCAATGTGTTTCCATTATTATTTGATTGAGTTTACTGTTCATATATAGCCAGAACTGTAAAAAGTGCATGTTATCTTAAACCTTTTTTTCAGTTAGAGGGTATGTTTTTTTGTTTGTTTAGGGTATTATTTGGCCTCAGGTCATCACAGGAGCAGCTGGAAACATCATCAATGCTTTAATAAACTACATCTTCCTTCATCTGCTTGATCTTGGTGTGCCGTAAGAAACTGTCTAGATTCTGTTCATCCTGCTTCCATGGATCTTAGTTTGTTTTCATTTATTTCAAAAGAATTCAAGGCTTAAAAGTAGTAAAAGGTCTCAATAATTATTATTGGTTTTTCTCTCTCATTTTTTTCTAACTTACAGAGGATCTGCTGCTGCAAACACTATTTCCCAGTATTCCTTAGCTGTGTTTCTCTATGTATACATCCGCTGGAAGAGCCTACATAAAGCCACATGGGATGGTGACTGTTTTATTTAGATTTCAAGAGTGCGTATGGTTTATGATCTATGACACAAAAGATTTGCTACAGTATATGACATTTAAAACCTAAAAGAGTCAAGGAACGTGTCTGGTAAATTTATTTTCACCACATGCCTTTTCATTACAAGCTAGTTTAGAAATGTTGAATGTTAGTTAAATATATATATATATATTTTTTTGTTTTTGTTTTTTGTTTTTTGTTTTGTTTTGTTTTGTTTAGTACATGAATTGCACGCCTTTTAAAAATGTTAACATTGTATCAATATTTCAAAGATGATTACATCACTTGGAGAAATATGTAACAGTTTTATGTCTTAGTGCAAAGTATGTTCTGGTCATTTTTAATATTTGACCAGAATGTTTTTCACTATGTGACTTTTTAAGATGATGTTGCAGAAAGTTCACTGAAATGTTTCTGATGAGTCATGTCTCACCAGGTTCATTTTATAACATACTTTCACTCACTTAGCTAATTTTGATCTGTTGTTACTGAATAAAAATAAATAAATCTGGTTTTCAATGTATTGTTAATTAGTATGATATATAAATGTGTTAAGCGTTTGTATTTCTCCATGTATCCTAGGGTGGTCTCTTGACTGTCTGCAAGAATGGGGTGCCTTCATTCACTTGGCTTTTCCCAGCATGCTCATGCTATGTGTGGAGTGGTGGACATATGAGATCGGTGGATTCCTAGCAGGTTTGCGATATGCCAATCCTTTTGTTGAATTAATGAATATATTTGTGATCTTGATGTATTTTATTGTATTGTTGTAGGGCTCATCAGTGAGACTGAGCTAGGAGCCCAATCTGTTGTGTATGAGCTGGCCACTATTGCATATATGGTAGGTGTACAAACGTTTGTTTAACCTGTAACAAAAAAAATTGTATACTTGTGCTGATTTTGTGAGATTCTAACCCAACTTTTTACTGGTCAATGGGTCAAGATATTAGCATTATGTTCATATAAAATATAAACTGAAACTTTAACCTGTTGACAGAACTGCAGAACTAAGAAGTGCCACATTTCTGTTATTCCACATTCAGTTTTTACATTACTTGAAGTATCATTTCTCATTAGCAAAATATTATTTTGTTTTCCTTTGCATGGGTGGTAAAAACAGATACATGGTTTGGTGACAGCAACTAGATCATACTTTGTAACTAAATACATTATTTATTTTTTCTAAAACAACCCATATTAATATGAAAGTGAATAAATGATCAAAGTTTTAGATCCTGACTACTGTAATCATGCATATTTAAGAGCAGCTGCATAACCTGTATATATATATATATATATATATATATATATATATATATAGGTTTAACGTAAAGTCTATAACAGTTACCTGGCAACCACAGACATAACCCGTTCTTTTATATTTTACCCGTTCTTTTTAATTTAGCCCCAGAAATAACTGAAATACTGTTTCAATATACAGTTTGTGAGATTTTAATTATATAATAATAAAAAAGTGACACAAATAATTGTCACTTGTAGAAAAAATAATTGCAGCAATAACAACTTTTCTGATGTTTCTGAACATCTGTGATAAATTATATTTTAGTACATAGAGTACTGGAACATAAGTTGTTTTCTTTTGTCATTATTCTCACCTTTCAGTTTCCACTGGGATTTGCAGTGGCAGCCAGTGTGAGGGTGGGAAATGCACTTGGAGCTGGAAACACAGAACAAGCCAAGCTATCTGCCAAAATATCTTTAGTCTGTGGATGTATGTGATCCGTTCAACAGCTTTGTCATAACTGATGGTTTATTATAAAAATGCACATTTATATAGTTATTTGTTTATGGTTACTGGATTTGGTTGACCTTCATGGTGTGCTTTATGCTTTTTTCTAGTGCTTGTTTCTTGTGTGGTTGGAGCCTTTATTGGAAGTACAAAAGACATCATAGGATACATCTTTACCACAGAAGAGTAAGTGTTTACACAAATCTACTGTCACTAAAAAGCAATGGAATATTTTACATTGGATATTGAGTGTATTGCAAGAATTGTATATTCAGTACCAAGAAGGTTCACTTCTATATCAAAAGGAAAAAGTGTGATGTGCAGTATGTCAGCTTATCGTCTAGGTTATGAATGTAACCCACGTTCCCTGAAGGAGGGAACAGAGACATTACATATGTGAACTTGCCAGAGAGACCTATCTGCTTTGAGCTTTTACTAAAGGCCAATAAATATTGGCGTGCACTGATTGCACTCAGGTGCACCTCATCACTGCATGAGAATAAGAGGGCATGCGCACAGTGCACATGCAGGTTTTCGCTGAGGAGCCATTGCCGGCGTCAGCGCAACCCTAGAGACGTGGCAGGGGAAAGTGTAACGTCTCCGTTCCCTCCTTCAGGGAACGTGGGTTACGTTCGTAACCTAGACGTTACCCTTTCAGACGAATCATTCGACGTTACATATGGGAACACCCATGAAACAGGCCCTGGCTGTCCCCCTGCCAACTGGCGAGACATTTTTAGCTTTTCCAGTTCGTTAGCAGAGGACTCTGCACGTAACCTTCTCAGCCTCCCCACGGCCCATATGAGGGGCGACAGAGTTACTTTTAGTGTTGCTGAAACAAGAGGGCGGAGCGCATGAAGTTTTCCTGAACTAACGCATGCGGAACAAGAATTTTCAATATATCGATACGAATATGTATATAATTTAAGGGAAACACAGCCTTGTGTAGACCGTGGAATGTTTTTGCCACACCTCTGGCGAATGAGACCAGAGGAAGCACAGCCGGAGCTACTCTGCTCTAGACCGACTGTGGGGCAGGGAGGTCCTTCCTCCAGGGGATTTTCCAAGGAGGGGCTGCCGCGAGGTCTGCAAAACACGTCCGGGAGGGCCAGTAAGGCGCTACCAGCAGGACTTGTTCCTCGTCCTCTCTGATCTTCTGTGGGTCTGTGCAAGGAGGCTCACTGGGCCAGCTGTGACATGTCACAACATGTCTCGAAACCTGTCCTAGGGGTACCCCAACCCGTAGGACAGCAGGATTGTCCCATGGGCTGAAAAGGCGGCGATACCCCGGGGAAACGCCACACCGAAGTGTGCCACAGTGCCATGCCCATCTCGGGACCCGATCATGTAACCATCGCTGAAGCGGTCTCATATGTAACAACCCCAGCGGCGTAACTGCGGCTGCAGCTGCCATATGCCCCAGGAGCCTCTGAAAAGTTTTGAGAGGAACCGCTTTTTTGTGCCTGAACGTATATAGGCAATTCAGCATGCTCGCTCGGTGCTGAGGCGGGTGGTCATATCGATCGAGTCCAGCTCCATACCGAGATAAGAGATCCTCTGCACTGGGGAGAGTTTGCTCTTCTCTCGGT
>JAUYWG010000059.1:9422455-9439987 GCA_034779775.1 Enteromius afrohamiltoni | reverse complement strand
ATTAACCTGTTGAAGCGATGGATAGGGGACCGGGACCAGGTGGCGGCACTCGCTCTCGCCCAACCCGCGGTTGTCGACGCAGATCCCCACCTATCGGCCGCCCAGAAAGCCGAGCTAAGGCACCTGGTCAGTCAGTACCAGGATGTGTTCTCCGAGACCCCCGGCCGTACAGATGTAATCGCCCATGAAGTGATCACCAACCCGGGAGTCGTCGTCCGGCAGCGGCCCTACCGAAGCCCGTCGGCAAGCTGTTAAAGAGGAGGTGGAAAAGATGCTTAAGCTGGGGGTCATCGAGCCATCCAGAAGCCCGTGGTCCAGCCCCATTGTCCTGGTCCCGAAGCCAGATGGCACCCTTTGTCAGACGACGCCAAACCAAAGACCGCCTTCTCGACGCCCTCTGGGCATTGGCAGTACCGGGTCCTTCCCTTCGGCCTGCACGGAGCCCCCGCGACGTTCCAGCGGCTCATGGACATTGTTCTTCGGCCTCACCAGGAGTACGCGGCCGCGTATATCGATGACGTGGTGGTCCACTCGGAGGCATGGCAAGAACATCTGGAGCGGCTGCGGAGGGTGCTCTCTGAGCTCAGGAAGGCTGGACTGACCGCCAACCCCCGCAAATGCCAGAGGAATCGCCGTGAGCCAGCAGCCCGGGCCAACAGAGGACACTGGAGCACCGTTCACCTGCACCTGGGAGATCGAGGACTTAGGAATCGTCACCATTGAGCACCGTCACCAGCACCGCTATTTCAGTTTGTCTTTCACCATATCTGTAAATAAATCCACCCTTCGGGGTTTGTGTTCACCGTCATTCCCTGTCTCGTCTGGTTCTCTAGCGCCGCGGTTCACAATATATATATATATATATATATATATATATATATATGTCCTTTTTGCTCACAGGTTATTAATGTGTCCGGCATCTCCGTCGGTTCTGGTCTGGCATCTGCATGCGATACACTCATCTCTCAGGTCTGATAGTGAATGTTCATTTGTGTCGAATGACGGTTGTGCTCATGTGTCATTTGAATTGAATTGTGTCCTCCAGACATTTGGCAGTAATAATCTGAAGCGGGTGGGTGTGATACCGCAGAGAGGAGTTCTCATCCTCTTGTTGGCCTGTTTTCCGTGCTGGGCACTGCTCATAAACAAAGAGGCCATCCTGCTTGCTGTTCGACAGAGTCCTAGTGTGGCCAGGTCTGATAAATTCACTAGATACACTTACATTTACTTTTTATCCAAACTGACATTTATTTGTATAAATATTTTTAATTAATTTTAAGCATTCTTAATTTAGAAAATTCAGCTTTGTCGTCACAGGAAAGTATTACATGTTTAAATACATAAATAGAAAACGTCTCAGAGTTATGAATATAACCCCAGTTCCTTGAAGGAATGAGACACTGCGTCAAAACGCTATGGGAATGCCTCCAGCGTGACCACGCTCCGAAACTGCTATGCAAACTGTCCAATGGAAGGGCTGGACGTCATAGGCACATAAGAGCACATGCGGAGAAATGCATGCCAGCCCTCAGGCATGAAGCAAGCGCCCAAAGGGAAGCAGGAGGTGTGGCAAGAGACGCAGTGTCTCATTCCTTCTTAAATTCATATTTTTTATATTCATATTCATTCGCTGTAAACACGCGGGAATCCCGTGATCCCCATGAGTGTAGCCGTGACTCCGCCTCGGTGGCAGCACGGGAATACACTCGTCACCTCCAACAATACCTTATACCGAGGAGACTTAGGAATATACCTCATGTACCAACTGGCCATCTACACTAACTACATCCAACTCCTCGGAGGAGGATTAGCGGCGTGCAGACTGCTCTCTCCGGGGAGAAGTAACCATTATAGTGGTGCTTCAATACCTGGAGAGATGCCCCTAAATCTGACTGGATGGGAAAGAAATAGGGGATCGCCCATCTCAATCCCATCCGTCAATTCTATCTTCGAGCCCCACGAGTGCAACTGTTGCTCCTCCTCAGCGACAGTGGGGACAGCACCGCGGGGCTGCTACTCGTCTTTCAACTCAATAAACTTTTGCAGAGAAAGAACCACTGACAGCACACAGTGCTGCTGAATGAATGAGGCTGGCGTGCGTTTCTCCGCACGTGCTCTTATGCTTCCTGGTCTATGACGTCCAGCCCTTCTAATGGACATTTTGTATAGCAGTTTCACACTGGAGGCGTTATTTAAAATTTTATTAATTTTTCACCATGTTACTTTATGAACTGTATTTTTCTAAATAAATAAATGCAGTGTGCATAAGAGATCCTTCAAACCATTAAAATCTCATAAAACAATAGTCATCATATGTGTGATGTGAATAGTATCAGTGCAACTATTTAATGTAGTGCTGAGCATTAAATCATGATTCACAAAATATTATTATATTTTGTTATTATTATATTTTGTAAATATAAATGTTTTTTCTTTTTAAGCTCAGAGGTGGATTGACTGAAAGGGAACATGAAATTGCGTCATATGAAAAAAATGAGGAAAACACATCTCTTGGTTTTATTAGTAAAAATTCCATAACACTGGACCACATTTTATATAATGAAATGTTCACATCATTTTTTTATTATCACTTTTTAATGTAATTGTCAAGATCTAAAATTTGTTTTTTTACAGCGTAGTTTACTTTTATTTTATTTATTTTATAGTGGCTATTTAGCAGACATCATTTGATCATGTGACAATCACATAGATCTACAGTTCTGTCAGTGAAGTTTCTTTTACAGTGCGTGTTTACTTCCTTTTTTCAACAGTCTGTCACAACTCTATGTAAAAATATTCATGCCCGCTCTGCCTGTAAGTGACACATTACTTTAAATAGAATTGTTAAAATATATTAACATGCAAAATAAATCTGTAACAATACTTTTCCAAATGTAATGTCTAAATTTAAGTAACAATGTGAAAGAGTAAAATGAACATAAGAAAGTTTATTTTTCCATCCAGTTATGTTTTAATCACTGTCTTTGTTACCATCCTCAGGCTGCATATGTCTATCAGCTTCAGGGAAAGTATCTTCAAAATCAGGTCAGGGCTTTCTTTCTCTTTTTTTTGCTTGACCTTGTCTGTTCATGTAGCCTAGTCCATGATGCTGATAGTCTGCTTTTCTTTGTTTGTTTAGGGTATTATTTGGCCACAGGTCATCACAGGAGCAGCAGGAAATGTCCTCAATGCTTTAATAAATTACATCTTTCTTCATCTGCTTGATCTTGGTGTGGCGTAAGCATTTTGATGTTGATTCTTTTTTTAGGGACTTGGCATATTGCCTTTATTCAGTGTAAGGGATTAGAGAACAGTGCAAACTTCTTTTATTTGTTTAAAGCTCAGTTAGATTTGGATATTTACAAAGTCAAAATTATTTATTGAACTTTCTTATCAACTATCAAAGGATCTGCTGCTACAAACACCATTTCCCAGTATTCCTTGGTTGTGTTTCTCTTTTTTTATATTCGATGGAAGGGCCTGCATAAAAACACATGGGACGGTGAGTATCCATCTATCCATCCATCCTAGTATCTATGTCTTGCAGTAAAAGAAGAATAACATTTCCTGTGGCAAAGTATGTTGTTTCCTTTTTCAATGTAAATATTGTCATTCCTGATAACCAGCTCAACACTTGTCAATATACTGTAGTAAACAAATGGAACTATCAATTACAGTTCGTTCAAACTTTGTTTAAGGTATTATTTGGTCACACTATTTTTTTGGTTCCGAGGGGACCTCTGAACAAATGGTTTAAAAGGTACCTTTATTAACAGACAGTTGTAATGTTTTATTAAGGGGTAGGATCTAAAATACAGTAATAAAGAATAAGACATATGTGATTTAGAAGTACTGATAAAAAGCTAACATGCATGCCAATAAGCAACCGCTTTATAGTGAGAATTGGTCCCTAAACTTTTGGTCTCCATGTGTTATATCTCTTTCTGTGTCACATAAGGCTGGACTTGTGATTGCCTGCAAGAATGGGGTCCCTTCAATAACTTGGCTCTTCCTAGCATGCTCATGCTTTGTGTCCAGTGGTGGGCTTATGAAATTGGTGGATTTCTGGCAGGTTTGCAAACTGTCTGTGTTTTTATGCAGTTAAATTTTGTTTGGTGTCATGACTTTATTGTAGTTGTTTGTTGTAGGAATCATCAGTGAGGCTGAGCTGGGAGCCCAGTCTGTTGTGTATCAGCTGGCAACTATTGCATTTATGGTATGTTTTTTTGTTTGTTTGTCTATTTAGTACACCTATACTATTTTCAGGGTATTCTCAGACCCAAAAGCACTGCTGGTCAATGGGTCAAGACATTAATATTACATTTATTTAAAAGATAACTGAAACTGAAACATTGACATGAATGTAAAATGTTTTAGTTTTAATTTTTCATGGTAAGAAAGGGGGTTGTGTGAGGTCAAACATCTGTAACAGTTACTAAGACACCACAACCTTCATTTATCTTATAATTGAGATGAAATTATTAGTTTAAAGTGCATCTAAAATGTGTAATTCTGGCAACACTTTATAATAACTAGACACTATGTATCATAAGTTAAGCATTAGTAAATACTCAATTCATCCTTTATAAACCATTGTCTCTGTTACGTATGTAACCCTGAAGAAGGGAGTAGAGACATCATGTTGGATATGACAGGCGAAATTGGGATCTCGCTTCAAGAGACCAATCCACTTTGAGTGTATTGAAACAAGCCAATGAATGGTATGCGCATATTCAGGCCGAGCCAGTGACCTGGCCGCTCAGCAGTTGTACAGCACAATTGGCGATGGGACGTGATGTTTCCTTACCCTTCTTCACAGAATGAGGGACACATACGTTAGTTGATGTGCCATTGCAGATGAGGCCCTGTCCAAACCCCTGATACTGCATGCCCGTTGTACGTGGCCCCCCAGCCGGTGGTGGGGGCATCTGTGAACACTGCAGCATATCTGGAGACCTGCTCTAGGGGCAATCCTGGACGGAAAAATAAGAGGTCTGACCACAGGGTGAAGGTTTGGCGGCAGACCAGTTTCGCTTGGACCATGTACGTAAACTGTACATCATAAATGAAAAACAAACCTTTGCAATTTCATAGAAAACAAGTGTAGAGTATATATTTTTTTTATTTTTGCACCTTGAAATGAATAGTGCTGTATCCCTCTTTGTTGTGTTTATTTTTTTCTGTCAGGAAGATAACTGAGACTTTCTATGTAGATATGCTTATAAATCAAGAATAAAGATTCATAGCTGTATAAACTGCTTACTAATGACTTAATGTTGGAACAACATTATAAAGGATGAACTGACTACTTACTAATGCTTTCCAAATTATTCATAGTACTGTATATAGGTATTATAACTGTCATTAACAATTATTACCATAATTCTTTATTTTAAGTTGTAAACGTGATGAAAAAAAAAATGATGTTGAAATAAAGGGAAGTTAGCTTCAACAATGAAAAGTTCTGTTTCTGAACATCTGTGGTAAATTATTTTAGATTTTTTCCATTTTTGTAATTTATCTATTGATTATTCTTACTTTTCAGTTTCCAATGGGATTTGTAGTATCAGCCACCATGAGGGTGGGAAATGCACTTGGAGCTGGAAACCCAGAAAAAGCCAAACTGTCTGCCAAAGTATCTTTAGTCTGTGGATGTATGTAAACATCTAAACTAAAAACTTTTATACAGTGATTAATCAAAACAGGATCAGAATATACAGTGGGTAAAACAAGTATTGAACACATGACCATTTCTCTCAGTAAATAAAAGTGCTGTTACATGAAATTTTACCAAATGTTGGTAACAATCCAAGTAATCTATATTAAAATCTATAAGTAAAATAAAAAGAGAAAAATAAGTACATGGAAGTAACTTTGTTAAATTGTGAAAAATCTGCTAAATATTTGCCCTATCAATAAGCATTTTCAGTAACTGGGTACAATATTATTCTGCTTTGCGCACCCAGATGTAACAAAGGTTATGTTATTCTACACACCATTAAACACTGAAAGGAAATTTAAAAAGAAAAAAAAAAAGCTTTAACAAATCGCTGTTAGCAAACCTTGAATAAAAATATAATCAGGAGGATCAGTCCATCAGTCAGCTATTTATTTGTAGCTGAACTTTATGACTTGAAATTATCTGTTTTATCTTTTTGAATATAACATTTCCCTATCCAGAGGTTTCTGGCATTAATTAAATCAACTGATTTATAATAGATATAGAACATTGTTTAAAATGCAGAAGGCTTGGGAAAACGTGGATAGAAAGGTAATCTATTACATGTAGCTCCAAACAGCTTCAAAACACCAGCCTGGAAGTTCCTAGTGACACTGAAGACCTAGATTAGCTGGTTCAGGTGTGTTTAATTAGGATTGTAGCTAAACTGTTTTGGTTTCTCTGGTGATTTTTAGTACTTGCTTCTTGTATAGTCGCTACCTTTATTAGAAGTACCAGTAATATAATTGGATGCATCTTTACCTCAGAAAAGTAAGTAGAATAAGAAATAATCTAGTGTACTGATTTTAACGTCGTAAAATATTTCATGTACAGTATCTTCTCTCTTCCTCTCTCTCTTTCTCAAAGGGAAATAGTGCTCAGAGTGTCAGAGGTCATGGTCATGGTCATGTACAGCTTCTTTCATATATTCGATGCCATTGCGGTAGGCTTTTTTTTTTTGGACCAAATTCTAATCTGTATGTTTTTTCTTGACAGAGAATTAGATTTTTTACAATCAGAATCAAATCCCATTTTCTATAGCTCCTCGACCTTTTCATAAACAACTTTACTCTACTAAAAAAAATAAATAAATAAAAGAATTAATAACAAAAACTGCCTAATATTTGCAGAGTACAGGTCCTTCTCAAAAAATAGCATATTGTGATAAAGTTCATTATTTTCTGTAATGTACTGATAAACAATAGATTTTCATATATTTTAGATTCATTACACACAACTAAAGTAATTCCAGCCTTTTATTGTTTTAATATTAATGATTTTGGCATACAGCTCATGAAAACCCAAAATTCTCAAAAAATTTGCATATCATGGAAAGATTCTCTAAACAAGCTATTAACCTAATAATCTGAATCAACTAATTAACTCTAAACACCTGCAAAAGAGGCTTTTTTAAAAACTCCCAGCCTGGTTCATTACTCAAAACCGCAATCATGGGTAAGATTGCTGATCTGACTGCTGTCCAGAAGGCCATCATTGACACCCTCTAAACATAAATCAGGTTCTGCATCGTGCCACCTCGCAGAATCTGATTTTGCTGAGTTCCGCGTGTCCCTCGGTCAACATCTTTGTACAGCACTCTGTGAACAGCCTATTTGTTCAGAAATTTCTTTCTGTGTCAACATTGTGATTAGCCAATCAGATTTGAAGAACCCAGTTTATGGTTTTTGTGAAGTTTAGGCTTACAATCAGTGTTTGGTGCTTGTACATCAGTGTTAGTCATCTATCATTTCTTCTGATTTTAGGCAATACTCATTGGTAGGGTTAGGTTTAGGTGTAGAGATATGGTCAAAACTAAAATTTTGGAATAAAATGTTGTCCCAGGGTCAACAAAATATGTTAACCCAGGAACACGAACAACTCAGCAAAATTAGGATGTGCAAGGCACCTCAGTGGGAAGTATGTGGAAGGAAAAAATGTTGCAGAAAACGCTGGCATAAAGGTCACAGTTGGTGCTGTCTTGACCACAAAACAGCTGGTTGGTCGTCGAGGCCTTGCTGTCTTCTTTATGCTGCTTATATTAGCTGGAGGGATTGTGTTAAATGAGGTGCTCATTGGAATTCTCAAATGAGTACAATTAATGTTACTTCATTATTTTATTATAGGGTGTTGCTATACAGAGTCCTTAAATTAAGACAATACGAAAATAACTTCTAGCTTCCTAGCTAAACTTTTACCCCCAGTTTCACACACATGAATTAAGGCTAGTCCCAGACTAAAATTCATGTTTGAGCTGTTTCAACAAAAATATCTTGCTCTGACATGTCTTAAAATCTGTCAATGCCATTGTTCTGTCTCAAGATGCAACACATGCAACGTTTTCTTCTAAGGCTTTTTAGAAAGCTGCTTAAATATCTCATTTTAACTAAGGCCTTAGTCCTAGCTTAAGCTAAGCTCGGCCTGTGAAACCAAGCCATAGTAATAATAGTTTATGTTATGCTTAATAAAACAAGTTACCAGGCAAATATCCACCAACTAGTTTTATTTACTCACCAAAGCCAATTTTGATCATTTTGGTTCTTTGTTGTATGTTTGTGACTTTAAGATATTTGTTAGAGAATCATTTATGATGGTTGATTAATATTCCTTAGGGCTGTATAAAAAAATGTCAGCTTTTGCCTTAGTAAGTGCACATTAAATATGAAACAGGTAAACCTTATACAGTTGAATAAATGTTGTTGTTTTATTTGTTTTGCTTTTTTCTTGTTTTTATATTTGTCTATTTAAAGGGACAGTTAATCACCATCCACTTGTTTCAAACCTGTATAAGTTTTTTTTTATGTTGAACACAAACAAATATATATTTTGAGGAATGTTGGTCAACAAACAGTTGACAGTAGCCACTGACGTTCTAAGAATCTTAGAAAAAAAAAATCCCATATTTTTTTAAGAATATATTTTGTGTCCAGCAGAAGAAAGACCTTTGTTTTAGAACTGACATTGTCCAATGAGGGTAAATTATTTTTGGCAAATTGTCTGTAACTTAACATCAAATTCTTTTTCACTGTTTGAAAAGAAGTAAAAGGTCTTCAAAAAATATTAACTATCTTTATTAAAAAAAATGTTTTTGTGCTGCAATTATTCACAATTGCAGCACAACACAATTACAACACAATTATTCACATCGCTATATAATTTCTTCTTAGTTAAAGTCCAGCGTATTCCTCATAGCAGGTCTTCTTTCAAAAACAACGAAAATTAGATTAATCTTAAGATTTTTTCTTGTTTCTATCTAAAAAAGGACTAATTACTCTGTCTGAAAAGAAATGTAGTTATTTAGTAAGAAACTTAATTATTCTAATCACTATACAAATTCTTCTGAGTTAAATTCTTTCAAAAACAGTGAAATTAGATTTTGTTTTCATACATAACTAGAGAAGATTTGTTTTCAAATTTCATTTGTACATAAACATAGACACTTCAAGCTTTAAATAGATATATTTCTAGAATTGATTGATTTTAGTTTTATGGTTTCTCTGTGAATCAGAAAAAAATGAAAGTGAATATGTTGACACACAGAGGGTTAAAGAAAATTGCTTTTAATTTTATCTTTAGACTGTAATTTTAGGTTTACAATTCAATAGGGATTTTAGAACTATTTAAATTATTTACAGAATGTAACACAATACTTTATAAGTAGCTTTACTTAAATTATCTAAAAATAAACAGTAATTCCTTACATTACTTTTTCAGTGGATAAGTAATTTAATTACAACAACGCATTACACATGCCCAACACTGTGCGTGATGTTCAAATTTGTTGATCTCTGAATTGTTATTTTTTATAAAAGTGCATTATAAATGACAAAAAAACATTGGAAAACACATTTGGGTGTTACTATTATGGTTTTTGAACTTGTAGTCTAAAATTAGCTCACTATGGAACCTTGAGAGCATGTGACATAATATGTGCTAATGTCCTCTTTTCAGTAGTCATTCAGATGTATTTTGTCCTACACAACTGAGTTTGGAGCGTGTCCAAAATAGTCTATAGTAATGTATAATGAACGTTGAGAGAAATTCTCTTTGTAAGCCTTCGTCTGTTATTAGTGGTAGGATGAAAAAGTTGACGGAGATGCATCTTTTTTTTCTTAACACTGACAAATATAATTTTGGTGGTATAGGCTGATTGACCCCCTTGTTGTCCCAAATTTACTGAATAGAGACCTTGTTAAGATGGATCAAGTTAGATTTAGCTCAACGTGGTGTTGAGGAAGATGTTAGAAGTGGAAAAATTTCTTGAATCCATTGTTAGATTGCTTTGATGAGGACTTAAAGACACTGGAATAGGACAAGATATGTGTACAGCAACTCCAGCTATCAGGATCAGGATGGTGCTCAACAGTGTAAGTCCCCGTCTGAGCACAAGCTGGTTCATAGAGAGCAAGGCTTTAGTTTGGGTTTCTCCAAATTCACTTGACATCACTAGTTTATTCTGTTCTTGGGTGCTCACTTGGACATAGCCGGCCACTTCAGGTTTATCACTTGTTAGCTGGGCCTAAAGAAGCAAAGCATTATGTAATTATTGAAGCTTTTATCACTGAGATTTGAGAATAGTTTCAGGACACACATGATTGACTTGGTGATTCCCAAACAATTTAATCAGTAAATAAATGTAATTTATTTAAACAGTCCATCCCATGTTGGCCTCTCACATAAAAATCCACTAAAATATTTGTTTAGAGCTGATATTAGTTTTTCACTTGTGCTGCTGTATTATAATTCACACAAATTTGGATGCAATTTCACTGCCTTAGCTTTTAAAAAGCATTAAAACAACTAACATCATGTTTTATCTTGGAATTTTTAAATCTTAGCACAAGTGAAAGTCGAAAAGTCTCTTCTTTCTTAGTGTACCCCACACATCCCATACATAAGTAGATGTTGATTTGTGCAGTCATGATTGGAGCATTGCTGACTGTCAGTAATGCCAATAGACAATGGCATTTCCTAACCACTTGTTGTTTGGATCACATATTTCATATTGGCATACAATAATGTAACCAAATGTCTGACTCGCCTCTGGCTTGCTTAGATGGGGACACCTGATTTTCTAGTGATTATCATTGTCTTGACTACAGAGACCGTCTCTGCATTTGATAAATACATAGTTTAATTCTCATCATTATAATGTACGATGCTTGGCTAAAATCTGTATTGTTAAAAGCACTATATAAAAAAAAGTGACTTGACTTCTAAACCGGGGGGATCTAGAAATTTTTTCATGGGGTGGCAAGGGGGTGGCATTAAAATTATGAGGGGTGGCAACACTGAAGCAAGCATCCTTGAATGGTTTTTGTAGATTCAAGAAACTACTATTCGGTGTATACACTAGGGTGCACATTTTTACATTGTCCTATTAAAAATGAAATGTGTGATTGACTTGAACCTGATACATGCTGGGCTTCACCCTCACTCTGTCTCACTTACTTGGATTACGAGCACCTGCTACTGCCACTTGACTTCACTAATCACCTCATCAGCACATCCCATAAAAGCACACACCACACAGCACTCTCATCATTAGATGAAGTGGACGCATTCCAAGCAAAGACACTTGTAAAATTGATTGACTTACCTGAATACTTACCTGTATACCTTTCTCCAAACTCCTTGCAGTTTCTGTATTCCTTCCAGGCTCCACGGAATCAGTCTCCAACGTGTGTGTGTGGTGTGTGCTTGCACCATCTCCTCTACTCCAGCGATCTCCTCGACTCCAGCGCTTCCTAGAAACAAGACAAAAGACTGAAATCAGTCTCCATATCATCTCCAGCATAATAACATTTTCTGTTTTACTCCCCTGGTTTGCTTCGTCAAAGACTGTTGTTGATTTCCTGCACTGTAAATAAAGAACACTGTTATACTTACCATCCGCAATCTGTCCACTTCCTGACAGAAGATCGGACCTAAACCGTCAGTGCAGGATCGCACAAGGACTTCCTCCATTTCCTGGGCCGTGCGAGCAGTGGCCGAGCTATGTTTCAACCGAATGCCTGGTAAAACTTAGACCACAAATGCCTGGTTCTCGACTTGCGATCCGCAGACGCTGTCAAAGCCCCACACGACCACAACACCAGCCCGTGCCTGCACTCCGAAGAGTTTCTGCGACACCCGCTCCACGCAATATCACACAGAAAGTGTTAACCAGAGTCTGGGCTGCCAGATTTGGTCAGATCCCCCGCTGACTCTCCTTCAACCAATTTAATTATAGTTTGTAAAGAAGACGCTGGGTATCTCATCCCATTCCTGGCGTATTCCACTCCGCCGATTCTCGCTCCTGAGCTCCAGTTTTCCCGATATTCCAGTTTATATTCTTCAGACTGTAATTGAATTGTGGCAAGGCTTGAACTTGAACTCGCGCTTGAAGAGCGCCCCCCTGAGTTTGCGTCTCCCGTGCGCCCTCCAGAGCCGGCTGCGCTGCCTGAGCGCCCTCCAGAGCCGGCTGCGCTGCCTGAGCGCCCTCCTGAGCACGCTGAGCCTCCAGAGCACCCCCTTGAGCCTGAACTTCCTGCTACTGCCACCTGACTTCACTAATCACCTCATCAGCACATCCCATAAAAGCACACAGCACTCCTGGTCCGATCTCATCATTAGATGAAGTGGACGCATTCCAAGCAAAGACATTGGTAAAACTGATTGACTTACCTGAATACTTAACTGTATACCTGTATACAGTTTCTATATTCCTTCCAGGCTCCACGGAATCCGTCTCCAACGTGTCTGTGTGGTGTGTGCTTGTCTCCTCTCACCATCTCCTCTACTCCAGCGCTTCCTAGAAACAAGACAAAAGACTGAAATCAGTATCTGTATCATCTTCAGCATAATAACATATTCTGTTTTTCTCACCTGGTTTGCTCCGTCAAAGACTGTTGTTGATTTCCTGCACTGTAAATAACACTGTCATACTTACCAACCGCAGTCTGTTCACTTCCTGACAATATATGGATTGGAAAGTCAGATAAATGAAATGAGATGGTACGGTATATTTAACTTCCTGTAGCGAGTTTAAGTCTATGCCAAGCTTTACAAAGCATGACAAACAATGCAGACTGCATATGGATACAATGACTTAGTGGATCAAGTTTCCTTAAGTCAAAAACACATAATTATACAGAAACAGAAATACCAACAATACATAAATTAAATCACCAACAAGTATCTTCAAAATGAATAAAATAAATCTCAGTATTTAGTGCTCAAAATGCAATAATTTTAGTGCAAGTAAAGCAACAAAAGTCCCTTTAAGTCCAAGTATCTCTTCTTATAGATAATAAACAAAATTTCTCATGAGCAATTTTTGAAGGGGACACAAATAATACAGCCATATTGTACTTATAAAGATATGTTGAAACTGTGGAAAACTTTGCTTCTATCATTATTGTAGCATGGAGACTGCGTCGTTATGGTTATTTTTAAAGTTTTTCTCTGGTTTAATGAAAAGGCAGATTTTTTTCTTTAAAACTATTGCAATGTTTGTTATGTTGTTTACAGTCGAGTCATTCTCTCTCCGCCACAATGCTCTTGTAGGCTGCATTGAATTAAAAACTCCGGTTCCGAGAAAAGAAATACAAGCCCGCCCACACTGAAAGCTGATTGGCTTATTTTGGTTTTCAAGCAGAGCTCACGCTGCTATTGTGGGCGTGTATATGTTGCGCACATCGCACGTGGATGATTGTAATAACAATAGCGCATGAAGCTTGGGGCACGGTCGAATGAACTATAATGAGCTCAAACAAAGAAAACAAACGTGTTGTTTTCATACTGATAACTGATAACACAGAATATTTGTTTTCGACATGAACAACCGCCAGGGTGGTCTACGTTCCCGCCACATGTCGCAACTCACCCGCCATCGACTCCTGGGAAGTTAGACATGGCTGAAATCGCTGTGTGCCATTCATATTCCAGGGACACTCAACCGTGCAGCCGTCCAGCTCTCACGGCAGTCCACCCACCCTGGAGAATGGCGACTACACCCCCAGGCAGTTCAGCTGATCTGGAGTCACTTCGGCGAGGCAGAGATAGACCTCTTTGCCTTCCCAGAGTCCTCCCACTGTAAGATCAGGGAGGACGAGGAGCAGGTTCTGCTGGTAGCGCCATACTGGCCCTCCCGGACCGGGTTTGCCAACCTAATGCTCCTCGCGGCAGCCCTTCCTTGGAAAATCCCCTTGAGGATGGACCTCCTCTCTCAGGGGATGGGCACGATCTGGCACCCGCGATCCGATCTTTTGGAACCTTCATGTCTGGCTCCTGGACGGGATGCAGCAGACCTCTCCGGCTTGCCATCAGCCGTGATTAACACCATCTCTCAGTCTAGAGCTCCCTCAAGAAGGCAGGCCTACGCTCTGAGATGGGGTCTGTTCGTCGACTGGTGCTCCTTACTCCAAGAGGAAAGAGATGTTCGATTGCAGTTGTGCTTTGCTTCCTACAGGAAAAGTGCAGGCTGTCCCCTTCAACTGTAAAAGTGTATGTTGCTGCCATCACAGCATACCATGATGCAGTGGAGGGGCAACCCCTAGGTAAGCACCAACTCATCGTTAGGTTCCTTAGAGGTGCGCATCAGATTAATCCCCCGAGACCGCCCTCGGAACGCTCTTGGGATCTTGCCGTCGCTTTAACCTTTTGGCCCTTAGCAAAGTTCACAGCGGTGCACCTTGTTAAGATGGATCAAGTTAGAGTTAGCTCAACGTGGTGTTGAGGAAAATGTTAGAAGTGGAAACATTTCTTTAATCCATTGTTAGATTGTTTTGATGAGGACTTAAAGGCTCTGGAATAGGACAAGCTATGTGTACAGCAACTCCAGCTATCAGGATCAGGACAGTGCTCAACAGCGTAAGTCTCCGTTTGAGCACAAGCTGGTTCACAGAGAGCAAGGCTTTAGTTTGGGTTTCTCCAAATTTACTCGCCATCACTAGTTTATTCTGTTCTTGGGCGCTCACTTGGACACAGCCGGCCACTTCAGGTGACATTTTAGTGGTGCTAATTTACAGGTTTTTGGTGGAATTAAGGACAAAAATTTATGAGGTGATGGTTAAAAGGGAAAAATCGGGGAAGTGAAGGTTAAATTGGAGGTGGAGGGTTTGAACATCTTCCAGGCGGTAAGGTAAGATTGTAAGGTTGGGGAGACTGGGGAGACTGCTTGGAGGATAGAGTTAAGGAAGGCTTCGAGGAGAGGTATTAGAGGATGATTCATGGGAATATTCATTGTGAATAGGAAGGAACCGGAGTTGGCTGCATCTCTGCATCTGGGGCCAGCGTCCTTAATTTCTGCAAGAAGGGGTGGGTTCCAGGGTGAGGGCGTTGGAGGGCATAGGGAGAGGGTTGGCGGTATATAACATGAAAGGTGGGTGTGTAAGAGAGGAGGTAGGAGCAATCGGAGGTGGGGCTGAGAATGTGGATGGGGCTGCGCTATGGGGTGGGCTGAAGTGGGGGGAACAGAGGGGAAGGAAGAAAAGCAGTAAAGATTAGGATCTTCGGTGGGATGATTTGCAGATGGATTGGTGACTGGAGGAGCTGGAGCGTTAACAGGATGGGCTGGTTGTTGTGGATAAGATTAAAGAGAGCTGCTGGCGGATGGATTTTTATTACGGTAAATATCCAGGGACTGTCGCTAAAAGTGATTGCTCTACCATGCTGGAAATATGCCCTACACCAAATCCAACCCTAAGCCTACCCAAACAGTGTTGACAAATGCAAAGGTGATATAAAAAGGCATTTTTTGGTGCAACCATGTAATTTCTACTTCCTTTTATGCATAGTTACACGTGATTCGAACAAAGAGCTCCTTGCTTCTCAAGCTACCAAACAAACCTACTGTCTATGAAATCCCATAGATATGAAGCTGAATATGTCACATTTATGCCATGATACTAGGAGACTCTTTTTTATAAGCTTTTTAATGGAGAAGCAATTTTATGGATAAAGGACATACTTTTGAAAGAATGACACCAATACATTCCTGATGTAAATTACAATTGCACTGGAAAATAAAAATGGAATATTTGTTAATTAAATAAATTTTGCTTTACAAGTTACAGTACTAATATTATGTCACTTTCACACACAATCTTCTCTTTTAAATGTCCAAGCCCTCAAGTCCAACTTAAAACATTAAAAATCCACAAACTTTTATTTTGGTAGCACACTGCTGAAATGCTGTAAACCCACAACAATTTAGAAAATTATGTGAATGTAGAATTTTAATTGAATGTACTGTGTTAACCTAAATTTATGAGATTTATGAGATCGCTGCACTTAGACATTGAATTATTTTGATCACAAGCTGCACATGTGAACACAGTGTTGCTTTGCTTTGAAACATGTTACATAATTTAATAAAATCTCAGCTCAGTTTTTTGATACATTTTGTAATATAATTTATGTAATTAATTATAATTTTTTGGTCAAATCACAGTTCCTCTGGAGTTCCTTCAAAAAACCAAATTAGGGAAAGCCTGGATGCTGGGATTACTGTAGCACTTACTTTGTTTCCAGTTATGTCATCCCAAGGTTCAGGGATACTTGCTGAAGCTCCAGTTTCAGGTGTTTGCTCATTGTTGTCCTGCACTTCAGAAACCAGTGTATCAAGGACTGACTGCCCTATCAATTGTGCCTTCTGAACACACACTACTTTTGCATGTTTGCCTGCACGTTTCTGAGCCTGAAGGCATAAGTAAACATTATCACTTAAGACAGCCTTACACAATGGTTGCTTATAGCCTTGACCATTCAGGTATGATTTATGTCTTACCTGATCTGTTACTTTCTTCCAGTTGAGCTTGAATATCAGAGTGGTGAAGAAACAGGTCTGAATAATCACACAAATCAAGAGGCCAAGCCACAGACCTGAATGAGTGAGAAATGAAAATGGGACATGTTTCAAGTTTGGAAAAGGCCATGGGAAGCAAACACTATCTGAATACATGGCTGATTTGGAGGTGAAAAAATGCTATATGACCAGAGATCTGAATAATTAACAATAAAAAGTCTTGATATGTTCATGAATTTAAATTTGTTTTGTACAAAAAAATACATATTGCCTATTTTATAGCTTTGATGACTTTATTAGTAAATTTGATTTGTAAAACTTCAGAATAGGGGGCCAGAATAATGCATTAATTGCTCAACTAATTATTCATTGTGAACAAATTAACCATCAAATAATTCTTAACTAATGCATTATTCTGGACCCTTAAAATAAAGTAAACTTAATTTCTGATAAGTCAGGAAAATAGGAATAAAGAGATTGTACCAAGTATCCTGAGCTCAGCCATAAACATCAGTGATATTCCTACTGGTAACCCAATGCAGTAGTAACAGATCAAGTTGGAGAGTGCTGCTATCTTCTGCTTCCCAGCACCCAGAAGAATCCCTGAACACACACACTAAAACACAACACAAACTGGTCTGTTGTAGAATGCACTGTAGACACTGTAGGGACTTCAGAGTAATCAATGAATTATATATTTATATATTTAATTATATATTATACACAGTGGCTTGCAAAAGTATTCGGCCCCCTTGAACTTTTCCACATTTTGTCACATTACAGCCACAAACATGAATCTATTTTATTGGAATTCCATGTGACAGACGGATACAAAGTGGTGTACACTTGAGAAGTGGAACGAAAATCATACATGATTCCAAACATTTTTAAATAACTGAAAAGTGGGGTGTGCATAATTATTCAGCCCCCTTTGGTCTGAGTGCAGTCAATTGCCCATAGATATTGCCTGATGAGTGCTAATGACTAAATAGAGTGCACCTGTGTGTAATCTAATGTCAGTACAAAT
>JAUYWG010000059.1:9374565-9404370 GCA_034779775.1 Enteromius afrohamiltoni | reverse complement strand
AGACGTTCATATATTTTAGATTCATTACACACAACTGAAGTAGTTTCAAGCCTTTTATTGTTTTAATATTGATGATTAAAATGTTTCTATTGCCGTTAACGATACTTTAGCATTAAATGTAACATAAAACTAAAAACGAGTGGCAAACGCGAAGCGCCTCACTTCCTCCACCAATTTCAAAGTGCTTCGGCTTTCGCGCGTATGCTGTTACTAGGCAACCATGAAAGCACTGTTAGTTACAAAATAATTGCTTTGGATTTTAACTTCGCGGCTCTGTTAAAAATAAAGAGCTTGCGTGTGCATGTGAACAGCCCCTAAGCTTTTGGTGACACATACACTACAAAATTAAATAGTGGATCTCTCCCCTGTCGTCTCCCCTCAAACGGATTGTCCTGTAGGAAGAAACAGTGCCCTAGATGTTAGTAGGTGGCATATTATTATTTGTAATATACTACATTACATCTTGATAGCTTGCTATGGATCTCCAGCACATCATGGTTGGCATATCACATGCAACCTTTGGTCACTAACTTGCCTATTCAGTTAAACAGTAATGCTTAACCTCTGTCAACCTAAGTCTTGCACAACATGTGTTGATTATTCAATAAACTAAACCTTTTGAAACTAGTCAGAAAAGTGATGTTTTGAAACTAGTCAGAAAAGTGTGTTCAAATATTATTAAAAGCATTTTTGCTGCTGAAAATAGATTCATAATATAATAAGATTTTAAGAATAAAACGATAATGATATATTGAAAAAGAAATGTTAAATTATTGTATGTACAAACATATTTAATATTCAGTATTAAAGAAATGTCAGGATTTTTTTTTTTAATTCTTTATTTTTATTGTACATGTAATTTAAAATATGTGTGTATATATCTATGGCTATCAATTTAAAACAACCTTTAGTCTTTCCTGTGTAAGTTAACTGTGTCTTATCTGATATGCAATAAGAAATGCTGAAGACTGAAAGGTGAGATGGGAAGGGAATAAAAGGAATGAAAGTTACTAATATGCAATAAAACAGTTGATCTTCTCTTACATATGCATGCCACATGCAGTATGCACAAAAGCATAGCCTACAGTAAAATGTGTATAGTATTAATATTAACATGAATACACTAATATGAAGTTCTCAAATTATCTCCACTGAATGCTCATTCATCAACCTTTGAGATTGTTTCACTGAACAGCTCTACAATGCATTCTACAGTGCATATTGCTGCTGTTTAAACGTAAGTATAGTTTTATATGTAATGACAAAAAAGGAAAAAAGAACAAATACATACATAGGGAAATGACAATGTAAAAGTTAAATTAAGACTTGAAGAGTTTAAAGCAAACAAACAAGCTGACTTAAAGATATAATGAATTATTGAACCAAGTCCTGTACAGAACAGGTTCTGTACTAATCAAACAAACAAATTATTGACACTGATCATGTGACTGATTATACAGAGAGGGCCACATGCTTTTGCCTTCTGAGAAGATGCTCTTTATATCATTAAAGAGAACTTGGTCAGAACTTCCGATCAAAACTTTTTTTGATTTGGACACAATCTCGTAAGAGCTTAATTGCTGTTTTTCAACTGAACTTGTATTATTAATATAGACTTGTATTGTGTATAATTGAATGCATTTAATATTAGCATTTTGTGTGTGTGTGTGTGTGTGCATGCGTGACAGAGAGAGAGGGATACATCAGTCAAAATAACATATTTTGGTGTCTGTAGGCCTATAAATAAATAGGCAAACATTGATTTTGCTATTCCTTTCTGAACCTGTGATATCTGGACATTTGATCTACACTTTAAATTTGACCAGTAACATCATTAACTAACAGTGGTCAAACTAGGCCCCCTGGTGGATAATATCATTATATTATGTAAACCACATAATGAATATTTTGTTTTTAAATCGGGGCAAAATGTGTAACCTACAACATGCATTATATAATTCCGTAACAATTCAGTTTCAACCACCTTTTTATGTTAACAAATATGCCATTACATACAGTACAGAATGTAATAGTATTTGTATCAGATTTGTATTACTTTATCTTTATTTCCTGTACATGTCCGTAAAATTATTGCCCAGTGTCACCATCACTTAACACAGATATCACATATAAACACTGAAGGAATGTATGATAAATTTTGGGTTGGGACATATATTTTTATATTTACTGCTTTTGGCATTGACATCCATTATAGAACATTAAATTTCTCTTATCACAGATGATTTATGGCTAGGAGACTATATCTTTATAGGATTTCTCTCTTTTTATGCTTCCCATTCCTTCTGGGGAGATTGTGATGACACTTTAAAGCCATACAGCCTATTTTTGCACAACACTAAAAGGTCTGTGACCGTGAGGGGAGGTGATTTCAATTCCTGTTAAGTGCTGTAAAGCGACATAATATAAAGCGTTGGTGTGAAGACACAAACCTCCCCAGACTTCACGCAATCTTTGGATTTGCCATTTTCCAGAGATCTGTTACACAAAGCTTTGGTAAGTAAAAGGGGCTCTGAATTTCTGAGAACGCAATTAAGATTTCATATATTCTTTTAATAAAATCAAATTATTAAAGGACTTTGCAACTGGCAGGAATTATTAAGAGCATAGTGCACACTGAAAAATATAAATCTTGCCATCATTTACTCACCCTCGTGTTATCCAAAATCGTTTTTTTTATGTACTGTATCCGGTGACAATTAATACAATCCAGTGTTGTTTAAGACCCCACCGACACCAAGTTAAAGATTATTTTCTTAAATATGTCTGGCAAAATATAAATTCAGTTGAAAACTATTTCCATGAATTATTCCATAGATCAGATTTTCATACAATTTTCCAGACTTGTTTAGATGTCTTTTTGTTATTCAGGATATCTGGCAGACGTACAAAGATGAAAGTATCGGTTAGTGTTTCTCTGCTCCTGCTGTGCTTTGTCTGTCGTGTAAAAGGTAATGTATAACTTAATGTTTTTAAGGCCTGATGCTTCCAAGGAATTTTACCAAATGTTGTTCATATTTTTAAAGTGTTTTAAACTGTGAAGTATTATTATAGGACAAATACAGCGTATTAACATTACTGCAAAGGCTTAAGTTTTTTTTTATGTCTGAACAAATAGTTAATTATCTCTAAACAGCAGTCACCATTGTGTCATGTCCACTGGCCACCGGGAACTTTATTCGGACTGAGGTTGAGAAAACTGTCACTCTGACTTGTATGACTGATGAAGGTATCAACCCATCCAACCAAAATGAATTGCAGTGGTTCCGCAATGACGTCCAGGTGAACCTGGCAGAAGAAAACCACCAGTCCCCAAGTAGTCTTTGTGTACAGACTGTGACTAAAGAGGACGACGGAGTTGTCTTTATCTGTCAGCTGAAGGGTAATGCGAGTGTGAACAGCTACATCGAGTTTGATGTCCAGTGTAAGTATAATGTTCAGAATACTTGGGTGAATATAAGTAAACAAAAACATCTTGAAGGGTTAGTTGGCAGGTTTGAGTTCCATTTTTTTTCAGTTAAGTAGTTTCACAATGAACTCCATAAGGAATCTATTTTGGTTAAATGTACAATTCAAGGTTATATTCATTTGACAATGGGTCTCAAACCCTAAACAGTTTTACATTTTAAGCAATAAAAATGGTTTAAATTAGTTATTAATGTTAGCATTTTAAACGGACTATACAATTTAAAATGGGCATTGGAGTGGAACATTCCTCGAATAAATTGGAATGGAACTAAATAAAAACAATTATATATGCTGCTGCATTATGTGAGGGGCTGGTGAAATGTATTTTTTTTTCTCTTTGGGTAGTGCCAAAACAAAATAGAGAGCAGAATTGTCAGGAACTGTTTTATTTTTAAGCTTTGGATGCCATTACATTACAGATCCCCCAGACCTTAATGACACTAAGGAAGTATTTGTTAAAGAAACAAGTGATGTTGTTCTGTCCTGTGATGTCCGTGCCAAGCCACCTGTAACTGTAACTTGGAAAAAGAATGGTGAAATACTGGATCTGATCTCTGGCAGTTACAAGACAACCAATAATGGCATTACCGCTCAGTTATCAATCACAAAAGCTAAGCGCGATGCACATCAAGGAATGTACATCTGTGAAGTAAATTCATCTGTCTATGGAATTATGGGCAGGACCTTTAATGTTACGGTTGAAGGTTTGTGGTCCTGTTTTATGCTTATCTGAACTTACACTTTTTGTACTCTGTTTTACTTTTATAATGTATGTTTAATTATGTACAATTTTTAAAATGTATATTTAATTTTCTTCTCTCTTAGATAAAGTGGTAGGGTTCCCTTTAGGACCCACAATTGCTGGAGTGGTGGTGGTTGTATGCACAATTGTATTCGCTCTCATTTCTAGGAGGAATAAAATTATAAAGGTAAGTAAGCTTAATTTATGATTAACATTATGAGTAAAAAAAAAAAGCCAATGGGCATGTTTAAAATAAAAGTAGCCTATATAGTATTTTGTTTTTATTTATTTATTTTTAATGTTGGAAACATTTAAAAAGGCTTTGTCTTTTTGATGTCCTACAGTGCATTAAACCAAATTAAATATCTCCACATGGAATTGTAATATTCAAGAATTCAAACCACATCATGGAGAAGATCAGACATGCAGAAGATCAAACTGTACCGCAAATAGCCATTACATGAAATGGAACACCAATTACTACAAATGGAACACCAATCTTGTGAAATGTGAAAAGACGTCTGTTAAACAACGCTTGTGATTTTTTTGTTGATTATTTAATTTTGTAGTTCCTCTCAGATTACAATGTTATTGAGCAATTGCACTAAAAAAGACATACTTTGTCTCTGTGCCTGCAAAGACACTCCTAGATTGATGGCAGCGTTTGTTAGAGACACAGTAAAATAATTTCATTAAAGTGAATTGCAGGATTTTTTACATTCTCCTGGGCAAGATTCTTATTGTATAAATTGGCTTCTTAAATGTACCTATAAGTCATTATATCACCATCCACTCAGATAACAAGCAATATGTGGTAGGCAATTTTCACAGTTTGCTTTGTACATTGAAAATCAAGTTTAATTCTAGGACAAATAAAAATTGTCCTTCAAGGGCAAGATTTGAGGAACCCTGATTTAGAATGTCAAAAAAAAAAGTTTTGGGAATATTTTGGGCATATTATACATTTTAAAAGACTCTTAGTTAGCTTATTCATAACAAACATGGATATTTCTGGGGGGTGCTCAAGAAAGCAATGTTAATTTACCATCAGCTAAACCCTGATCCCTCGGTTGATCAACCGAAATCTTTCTTACTTGAGGTAGGCTAGTTCCAAAAACGCATCCAGGAGTAAATTCATTCAGCACAGAGTATGTTCCTGTTAACACGCAAGCCATTCTCAACATTCTCAACGAATCAACGAGTCTCTATGGAAACTGACAAAAAGTGTGCCCTGCTGTTTCTTTCTTCTTCTTTTTCTTCTGTTCAAAGGTTATTTACATACTTTTTGTATATTGCCACCTGGTGGTTGTGCAATATTTTTTTATCCTGTTTAGTCTTTAATCCTTAAGAATAAGAATTGTATTGTTTGTTTGATGCTAATTATATACTAAGTCACATATGTTTTTTTTTAAATATAAAAATACATTATAGAAATTGCAGATATTATAGAGATATCTGTGTGAGATGATGATAAAATATTAACATAAACAATAAATATATTACATTTTATTTATCACCCGTACTGTGTCTGCTAAGACCCTTATGGGAAGTCTCCTATTTTCCTCCTAACTGAAACCTATTCAATCACACAGTGAAACTGCAACGGCCATTCGTCGCTTGCAGTGGCTTAGATTAAACCAAACGGCAGAATGCGGTGTTAGAGCGACCAATGGGCTTCGCTCCAGTCGAAGGCGCCAGAATGGGTGGGGTGTATATAAGCTGGCGCCCTCATCAGCAAAGTTAGATTCTTCTCCTTCAGCAACGAAACCTTTGCTGGTCCTGACGGAAGCCTGCACTGATCAGATCGCCTGCAGCTGGAGAAATCCCCTGCCTATGCCGTATAGGCATTAGGCATCTGATAGCGCCTTCTAACATCCCCTGTCGCCCCCGGCGAGGAAGAAGTCTTTTAAAGGTAAGACCTAAGCTAAATCTACGGCGAGTGAACTCAATACATTACTGTCTGGTCTCCCCACGCAGAATGTAATGCTCTCGAGGGCACGAGCTTCACTTTCCACTAGCTATGTATTCTGTAATACCCCGCTCGCTTGTTTTCACATCTCTCACAAGTTCGGAGTATGAGAACACGGGCTTCGGGTGTGTCTTTGCTATGCCTACAGGAGTAATGAGCCCTTTTGAGCTGCTTATCCTCCTCGGCCGTCTGAACAAAATGAACAGTTAAACAGTTGGTTTGAGGGCTCGCACGCAAGCATATGCTCACGTTCTCCCTCCCCCGCTGCTCCTAATGCATTCGCTCGTTCACTCTCTTACGCTCTGTCCTCATAGCGCTCTGGAAAAAGGGGTGCGAGCGGACAGGCTGCTTCACTTTCTACCACGAGCACTCTCTCATAAGCACTCTAAAAGGGCGCAGTCGGCTCATGCTCGCTGGTTCTCCCATGCTCTCCACTTTCAGGGGAGAACTGGGTGTAACTCGATATATAAAACCCCTCCCTTCAGTTGCGATCCGTTCTGCTCATGCGCTGCAGACCCAAAGTGAAAGCACTGCTCTGGGGGGTGACACTTTCTCCCTCGAGCAGAAAGAAGGGTTATACGGCCAGGGCTTTAGTCCCCAAGCGAGATGGCGGTCTGAGACCTATACTCGATCTGGGATGTCTGGATCACGCTCTAAATATGGTGCTTCAGAATAAAAACTCTAAAACCATCCCCTTGCAGATGCAGCCAGGAGACTGATTGCTTTCACTGGACCTGAGAGATGCGTACTTCATGTACAAATAGCCCCTCATCACAGGCCATTCTTCAGATTCGCCTTTGAGGGGACCACATATCAATACACTGTCCTCCCCTCTGATCTCTCCCCCACAACTTTATGAAGTGCATGTATGTGGCACTATCCCCTCTAGAATGATGGGAATACATGTCTTGAATTATTTCGACGATTGGTTCATTAAGACAAAATCGCTAGCCGAGGCAGAGATACACAGGGGCATTCTCCCTATCAATTAGACCAGCTTGGGCTCAGAGAGATCTTCACAAGAGCAGGCTGTCGCCCAGCCAACAAATAGATTTCCTGGGCACAGCCATACACTCAGTGAATGAAAGCGGCTATTTCACAGGAGTGCGCCGCAAGCATAGTAAGATGCGCGTCCTACTTTAAACCGCGAGCCCTCGCCCACTGAAAATTTTTCGGAAAATGCTGGATCTAATTCAGCAGCCTCAGCAGTGATGCAGCTCGGCCCCTTACACATGCAGCCTCTGCAACACTGACTGAAAGCACGGGTGCCACCAAGCAAGTGGCGTCTTGGGCGCCTGAATTCCCCTCTATGTGCTCACCAGGAGGAGATTGCTTGTGACATACGCCTTCAAAACAAGTTGAGGTGCCTGTGGTCAGAGACAGCAGCCTGCACATCTACTGCCTGGAAATATAGCAGTATGACATGAGTGTTGCGTCCTCATACCGCGACTGAGGGACAGTCACAGCTGCCAAGCATATTTAACAGGGAGATGGATGCACTGGCCCAGGATTGGCCCAGCCTTTCCCTTTATGCGTTTCCCCCGACAGCCCTGATATCTCAGGTCATCAGCCATGTCAGGGAGGAAGGTCACAGACGCCTCCTGGTAGCCCCATTCTGGAGGAACCAGCCATGGATAACGGACCTGCATGCGATGCTGACAGCAGCCCCGTGACCCATTTTCCTGAGATGAGATCTTATTTCTCAGGCCTAGGGCACAATCTGAGCGTGTACTAAACACTATTTCACAGGCTAGACCCCCGTCTAAAAGACGCGTTTACGCTATGAAATGGGCAGTTTTTTTGAGGTAGTGTGCTGAGCGCAGTGAAAACCCTTCTAAGTGTGACATATCGCTGATACTGTCATTTTTACAACACCTGGGGTTGTTCCCCCTCCACACTAAGGCTTATGTGGTGGGCATAGCAGCCCACCACGAGCAGGACAAACAGTGGGCAAAGATGTATTAATCATCCATTCTCTGAGAGGCACTAGGCGGCTGAAGCCCCCCCTGCCCTCGCACTGTCCCCACATGGGACCTGCCCATGGTGCTAAATGCCCCAACCCTACCCAATCCTCCTGTAAAGGGTTAAATCTAGTGTCCAGCATTGGCAACTGCACCCCAATCTGGACTTATGCTTATATGGCTGTTATTTCCCCGGCACAATGAGTTGGTGGAAAACGCTATTTAGTGTATGTGAGGGCCCGCCGCGAGCTCTATGTCTGAAGGGCTCACCGCGCCTGCACCCACTGGGAACGTCATGCCTCTAAAAAGCTTGCCTCGCTGGCTGTCATTCACTCCAGCAGCGAGTTCAAGTACAGACGGTTCATCGTGCTGAAGCATGTTAAAACAGCTATTCCGGCCGCTGGCCTTTTTGTCTCTCATGAGCTTGCTGCGTTGGCCTTTATTACCCCAGCAGCAAGCTCATTCATTGATAAAGAAGATGGAATTTGTTGCGTGTTGGCACTGTGTCCCAACCAAACAAATTCAGCTCTATATCTGTGTATCTGCTGTATTGACCGGCGTCGTTCAAACAGTGAACTCACTACAGCATGGCATGGCATGATTAGTATTGTGATGTCTTGCCGTTAATCGTAAAAGTGTGGGAATACTGATACCATGCATCTTCACACAGTTTTTTTCTAATTTATTTGCTAGTGGGGTACTAGCACTGCAATGCCTTCATGCTCTTCCAATGCTCTTCATTTAATTAAACCAATGTTTTAACTCACATGTGCTTTACATTACAGTGACTGTAAGAGTACATTTATGCATGAACACTAAGTAAAACAACCAGATCAGAACAGACTGTAACTCACTTCTGACTTCTTTCAGTCAATCAATGACAGTCTTTATTCTTTATTCTACACGGCAATATCAAGTCCCTCCTGTACATATATCTCTCCATGACGGTAACAGTTACACTTTTTTATAAAACCAAAGATGTGTACTACCTCTGTCCAAGCAAACCCATTGTCAGAGACAACACTGTGGGCAACACTGAGGGCTTCTGTGGTCTCGAGTCGATTAGGCCCGACACAAGCTGCCCTGCCGAGGCTACTCCCCGATCCCAGGTCGAAACTACACAGGCTGAAATTGTCGGGAACCGATGGCTGGTCAACACCCCAGCACGCATCGCCACTCTCACATACGACCAACACGACACAGCTACACGAATTACTCTACCCAATCAAACGCTATGGATCAATGTCCCTAAGGGCTCGATCTTACACATTGATGATTTGGTATTGTACCACCTCACCGACGATGAGTGTCAGGCCGAACTGGAGATCTCACCTTTCATCAAACAGCATTCCTTCGCCCTTGATCTGGAACTCAAGGAGAGGATCAGGGAGGAAGGAACCCAGATGATTGATTTGACTCCTGTCAATACCGCTTTAGAGGCCATTGCTTGCCTGCCTCCCACTGGCACGCCAATCATTTGATCTTGGTCAGCCGCCGACACAGTGCTTTGCATTTCCACGGTCGTAGGATATGCTGTGACTCTGACCCTCGCTTTCCTCCTCCACAAAGGAGTAATAGCCGTCAAGGAGTCTTTGAACAAATGCGCGTCAGGCGTTCTGCGAATCTTTAGACGTAGTAACAGTGACCAAGAACTCGAACTGGAACCCGAGAACTTGGATAACCTGATCGAGATCACTCCAGTGCCACCTCGTCGAAATCCTGATGACCAATTCATTCAAAACGCTCCACTCAGACTTGCCAACGATAATTCCCAGTCGTCCCAAGTTCACTCTAGCCAGTACATGGTAATGCGTCCACAACCTCGCACCACCAGTCAGTGAGCAATGGAACTGTGTTTGTGTTGCTGTGCAAAAGGGGGACTGTGGGGAACCAACCACATAGAATGTGCAGAATCATTAATTGAATTTCCTCACTGCCCAATGTAGAGAACAGAATCAACGCTAGCGACTGGTGCCACGTTGTCTCTTTTGGAAAGGGGGAAGAATACCCCCTGGCATGTTTACAGCTTAAAAAAAGAGTTATCTGTTGGTCTCAGACACACTGACCAAACATCGAACTCAGGAATGATGAACAATCTGGCTTTTCGAGTGTGAACTTTGACATCTAGCAGCGCAGACTCAGGACAGGGACTCATTTACGTAAACAATCGCTTTAATTCATGGGCTGGGAAACTCTGCACATGAATAACCAGGTCACCAGCAGAGCTCGGACACACACATTATTGCACGCACACTCAGAAGGAGAGCGTGCGCTTTCTCAGTCTTACGAACAAAGGGGCAGAGACAAAGTGTGCAACATTTGGAAAAGAATCCTAAATGTGTTTAGGTCTATCAGAGGCCAATGTGTATGTTGCATATCTCGTTCACGAATTCTGTATTTTATCATTTAATGTGTATCTGTGTATTCAAATGACGAATGAATGGAGAAATGAATGAATGAAACGTAGACAGGATGTTACCTAGGCATGCTTGACATGGAAAGGTAGCTGCTAATACGTGGAATCCCTTTTTAAGCATGGGTGATCAATATCGGCAATCAGAAAGAAGTTATTAAACTTTATCAGTTAGATATCAAACTTTTGTCACCCCCTCTTCCGAACTGTGTTAATATATTCAGAATATGTATTTGACCAATGACAGGGAGGAGAACGCCCGTGACGCTCACGGATTGGCCTTCACACTTTGTGGGAGGGACAGCGTTCCACAGGTTTCAAATGTGTTGCACAGTGCCAACAAATGTGCGCTTGGACCAAAAGGACGTGAACATCTACATCTCTGTTTGTCCGTCCGAAAAGAAACATCCACTCGGTGCATCTTCTCCACAAAAGATCACCTATCCAACGCATCCCAGAGAGACGGCAGCGGCAAAGTCCAGAGGAACTACGAAACTCAGACGCTCAACCAACCGCGCATCCGCTCTCATCGCAACAAACAGATCAGCAGTACTGCTAAAGGGCCAACCAGCAACAACACCAGGAACCCGAGATCCAATCAGAGCAAAGCGCAGATCCGCTGAGTTTGGTAACATGAACAATTTCCTTTTTGCTGATGGGGTATTAGTAAGATTCGACGCTAAGGCTAACAATCTCTGCTTAGTTGTTCCTTGTTGGTTGTGATTTTGAGCAGTAGTACCAAATACTTTTGGTTGTCAGTAACTTAATTTCCCATCTTCAGACAGTGTGAGTGAATGTGTGTGTGTGTGGGTGTGATCGTGTATATAATCCTAGGTAGTAGTGTTTGTATAGTAGATTAGTTTTCAACAAATAAATTGTGTTTCATTTATTAAGAACCAACTGTCTTGTGTATTGTGTTTGAAAAGTCAACATTGCCAATAGATCCTACCCTGCTCAGATAGGAGACCCCTATAGTTCTATAGTTTGTTGGCCACAGATTAAAGTAACTGTTTTAATATACTTATTGATTAAGATGCTGGACATATTAATTAAGTGTATTTCATGTTTCAAACTTATGATAAACTACAATCGAATGACTCTTTGAGCTCATTTGCATAGACTAACCATAGAGCTAATGTAAAGGAAAAAATGTAATTGTAAGGTTATTCCCCAAAATTGATTAATAAATTAATTTGTTAATTAATTTCCCTTTGATATCTTACACAACCCAGAGGTTATGTTTTACGAACTGGTAAGTTAACCAAGCTTTCTGGAATACCCCCTGTTCTGAAACCTGTTCTGAGTTTTTAATCTCTGGGTTAGTCAACTCAGAGTTCAAGTTTAAACTCTGAGTTGTTTGAACCTCCTTTCTGAAACAGGCCCCAGGTGATCAGAGTAAGGTCAATCAACTCTGAGTAGGCTACCTCAGAGGGTGCTTCTCAATATCCCTCCTCGTCTCCTCTGTCCTCTGTCCTCCATCCTATGACCCGGAAACCGATCGAGCTCAGCCATCTTGAAGGACATCTCAATTCTCTAATTGCACCGCGAGGATCGAGGAGGGAGGAGGCTTCATGAGGAGCGATCAGCGAGGAATACACCAAGTGCTAACCATGGCAGAAAATTCTAACACACATAAATGTGAGTATTAAGCATGAATGTGGGTTATTTTTTGACAGTGCCTTTAATTTCAATGTATAATGTGTACTTTTCAACACAGTTTTAATTATTATTATTATTATAATCATCATTATTGTTTACATGTACAAGACACAAATTAATGTAAAATCACAACTCTAGTACAGTTGCAGAATTATATCAAAGCACCAAAATTAAACATACTGTCATACTATAGCCTACTACAAATAAAAAACATGTAATAACTGTGAATTGTGAATTCATTTTTAATAATAACTGGTAATATAAAAAAATAAGAATAAACGTGGTCTTTTGTTGAGGTTGAAACGGTTACAGTATAAATCATAATTATCTCTAATGTTCAAGAATCCCCATATGCAAGCTAAATCCAGCGGTGTAGAATCATCATTACTTGACGACGCTTTGAAGTGATGCTAAAGGGAGCGAGGATATATCATTTCATTTGCTTCCATTCCTCCATCCTCGCGTCTTTTCCCTGTGTCCTTCCCTCGCATCCTGAAGAGGTGGAGCTAAGGCACGAGGAAAGGAAGTGAGGAAAGGAAACGAGGATGCACAAATAAGAAATGAGAAGCACCCAGAGTTAAGCTTGTACACTGCATCTATGAAAAGGCATTATCAATGGAGCGCAGATATTACGAGTCACCATGGCAACATCTGAAAAATAAAACTGAACTTGATATACGCATGCAAAGTTACAGCAAATATGAGCACATATTTAAAAATAAAAGCAACACCACTCCATCGGCGAAACAGAGACAGTTTGAGTGGGAAAACATAGCTGCTCAAGTTAATGTGTCAGTTTACATTTAAATATTTAGGCCTAAGTATAATAAAAATAAATAA
The DNA here is from genome assembly GCA_034779775.1 of Enteromius afrohamiltoni. NCBI lineage: Eukaryota > Metazoa > Chordata > Actinopteri > Cypriniformes > Cyprinidae > Enteromius > Enteromius afrohamiltoni. The sequence goes on along the minus strand of JAUYWG010000059.1, from coordinate 9,391,300 downwards.
TGTAATGTGTGATGTTTATTGACTTTTCACTTGAAAAAGTTTGGAATTGGCCGTAATTTTGAAGTTCAGATGAAATTGCCTTAAATAACATGAAATAGGCTATTGTATAGTTTCTACAACAACTTGATAAAACAAGAATGCATATTAACCTAATGTTCAGTGGAAATGTTTAATTTAAGGTCCCCTTGTTGATCCGTTTAAGATAACATTTCACAAATTTAGTTTTTAAAATATTTAAAAGTGCACTTATGTGTCTGTCTTTTTATTGATTAAGTGGTAGAGGTTGATATAACCTTTAGAATGTAAGCAGTGCTAAAAATAGTTTTTAGAATGAGTAATAATCCCATTAATTACTTGCAGTGCATGTCCCTGTTAAAGGTCAGTGAGGTAATTATTTGAAGCTAATATTAATATTATTTTTTACTATTGTTATAAGCTAATATTATTTTTTGCAGTAATATCAAAGGTAAAACTTAAAACTATGTTATTGAATTTAATTGTAATTGTCATGTAGGTGCAATCCTGCAGGTATTAAAAGAACATGGCAGCAGCTGAAAATGAAATGTAAAAATGTAATTCAATCAGGTAAGGTTTGAGCATGTCAAGTTTTTTTTTCTTTCTTTTTTTTAGCAGGTTTTAGTCTCTAAACTTTCAGGGGTTCCCAAACTTTTCAGCTCGCGACCCCCAAAATGACCGTGCCAGTGACTCGTGACCCCCACTATCCTAAGAAGTGGGGAAAAAATATAAAAAAAGTGTTGTGCACAACTGTGCACAATGGCTGATATTAACCATCGTTTCATTTCAACAAAAATAATATCCTAAGCATAAAAAGATGAAAATTACCTACACGTTATGTGCACAAGTCGGAAAGTGTTGTAAATTGAAATGCTGCTACTGACACTTTTGATTAATCTGTCGTAATCACCTTAGGGGTCGAAATCAAATGGATAGAAATTTGAAAGTCTGATGGCTTTTGAATTTGCATGTTTGTTTGTTTTTTAAATGTAACTATTAACAACTGAAAAAATTATTTGATTTCTTGGAAATCCTCTCGCGACCCCCCCCCCTCAATGTCTCATGACCCCCACTTTGGGAACCACTGGTCTAGTGGTTTGGATACAGCATTAGCATATGGGATGACCTGAGTTTGCTTCCCGTATCCAACAGAATTGTTTTTTACATTTTTGTTTGAGCGTTACAGTTTTTCTTTGCTATCAATTAAGTTACGTATATACATAATCTAATCCATTCTTACATCAGTAACATTGTCAGTTGTGGCCTTGCTCTTACATTTCTTTGCTAATGGAAGCTTTCTGTATCTGGGATGCGGAGTAAGTAAAAAAAAATTAAAAAAAACATGACATGCTCAAACCTTACCTGATTGAATTATATTTTAAAATTTCATTTTAAGCTGCTGCCATGTTCTTTTGATACCTGCAGGATTGAACCTACATGACAATTACAATTAGATTCAATAACATAGTTTTAAGTTTTATCTCTGATATTACTGCAAAAAAATAATATTAGCTTCAATTCACTGACCTTCAACAGGGACATGTACTGTAACTAGATTAATGGGATTATTACTCGTTCTAAAAACTATGTTTAGTACTGCTTACATTCTAAAGGTTATATCAACCTCTACCACTTGATCAATAAAAAGTGCTCTTTTTAAAAACTCAATTTGTAAAATGTTATCTTCATGATCAACGAGGGAACCTTAAATAAACATTTCCACTGAACATACAGTTAATATGCATTTTTGTCTTATCAAGTTTGAAACTATGCAGTTGCCTATTTTATGTAATTTAATGCAATTTCATCTGAAATAACGGCCAATTCCAAATTTTTTAAAGTGAAAAGTCTGACACATTAACTTGAGCAGCTATGTTTTCCCACTCAAACTGTCTCTGTTTCGCGAGGTAGTGGTGTTGCTTTTATTTTTAAATATGTGCTCATATTTGCTGTAACTTTGCATGAGCATATCAAGAAACTGAAAACTCTAGAGTTTTTAATCTCTGGGTAAATCAACTCAGAGTTCAAGTTTAAACTCTAAGTTGTTTGAACCTCCTTTCTGAAACAGGCCCCAGGTTAGGTTCACAAAGTTACCATGGTAACTGACTCAGAGTAAAAGTTACCTCTCTTTCAGAAACAGTTTTGAGTTACTCTACTTTCCCGAGTTTGACAAACCTTTTTTAAAACGTAAAACCCAGAGTTTCTCTTATCTCAGGGTTACCAAATTCTGAGTTTTCGCTTCACCTCATTTCTGAAACAGGCCCCTGATATTCAGAATAATTACAAAATTATATCTATGGGGCTATGAAGGCTGATAAAAAATGTTTATTTAAAATAATGATCATTAAAAAAGAATGACACAAGATGCTCACACCAACTTTATATGTCACAGGTATATTTGTAGAGGTTTGTTTCGGCCATAGTTATATACAAACTGAACTAGTCACCAATGACAGCAAGGCTAATCAAACTTTCAAAAATAAAGCCCCACAAATGGAATATATAAAAAGCTAAACAACAAAGAGTAAAAACTATATTAGGTAAAACATGTTATCTTATTGATAGCTTTGCTGTGTGCCTGTCATCAATCAAGCAAAAAAATGTTACAGACTATTTATCATATTACACAAATATGAATTGTTTTGCCACTGTTGGAGTTAATGCTAATCATTACGTGAGGATACGCGCCCAACAGAAAAACTCATGACAGGAGTTTTTCACAGGAACAATTTTACACAACACCTGTTAAAATCGCGTTTCGGTTGGCTAAAATACACGTTTTTGGCCGGGTTCCTCCGATAAAAGTCGCATTCCAGTAGTTCATACCCCGTTATTGGGGTCGCTTCAGGACATGAAAAACATTATACGGAAAGTATGTGAAAGTATCCCAAATTTGTCAACACTGGCTCTATGAAGAGTTTATCACAACAATACATTCGTTTCGAAACAAAGAACCGCGCGTTACGTCACTTTTCGAATGCAACGCAACGGCACGTTCGGCCAATCAATGTGGGGAAACGGGATACAGTCTCTCTTCCACAGGGAGCGGGCTGAATTCAAACAGCCACAAGGAACAAAGCAAGGGATAGTCCGATTTCATCAAACTCTACGGTGTGGAAAAACAACGGTAAGTTTGGATTGTAAAGTCGATGAAATGTAATAGTAATATAAATCTAATGTCACGTTATAGATGTGGTTGCGCTTTTTTTGCACGGTTCTGTGCTAAAGAGCTGAATTTTTAAATGATCGTTGGGCTGTCAACTCTACTTCTGCCGATCGATTGTCCAGCAAGGTTTAGTTCCAACTCTAATCTAAAACACCTGAAGCAACTAATTACGTGTTTTAGGATCGCTTGAAAATTAAAGGCGTGTGTTTGATTAGAGTTGGAGCTAAACTTTGCAGGACAGTCGATCGTCAGGAGCAGGGTTGGGCACCCCTGCTCTTAACTCTGCTTAACGTAACTTAAACGTATTGGAAATGATATGTTTAATAAAAAATATATATGTGTTTATTTTTGTTATTTATTTATATATGTTATTAATTTTATAAACGGGCAATTTTCATTTCTCTAAGATCTCATTATGACATCCACGATTGTAAGCGGGGTTTGGAGGTCACATACAGTCCTCGATGAGTCAGAACCTGACAGTTCGCCCGAAGCGGCGCAGCAGTTTAAAAAAATGCGCTCCTCCAGCTCGCTGAACTCACTGCGAATGTCTCTGCGCAAGCGGCTGCCCTTAAAACCAGTGCAATCCAACATGAACATTTCTGAGACCCCCACATGGGAGTCATTACAGATGAACCAAAAGACTAGTGCTGTCCACAAAATGACCCGCAGTGCCAAAAACTCCATTGGAAGCGTCTATCAGGTGTGCTTTGTTTTCTTTAAATTCATTCAATCATTTGTTGTAGTCATTTATGACTAGTGTTTATGACGGGTGTTTCAAATATATGTTTATCTTCTAATCAGAGGTTTCAAAGAAGCAGACAGTCACGTCGGGAGTGTCTGGTCATGACACCTGGTAGAACATCAGATGGTGAGGAATGTGATTGCATTGGGACATCACAAACCCCAAAACGATCTGCTGCTCGTACTACCATAACCCCAAGACGAACTCCAAGGTCAATCAACAAGTGGACTCCTCGAAGTGCCTACACCCCAGAAACCTGTGACTCTGCTGTTAGGACTGTGAAGACCACGTGCACCAGGAGGCAGCTGGTGCGAATAGCTGCACTCAAAAGCCCTTTTGCATCACCCAACACAATGAATAGCAGGAGGTGAGGCTTTTTATTTTGCTTCACATTTTTGCTTGTTAAACTGTTTAATTTATTTATTTTATTTTCCCATGAAATCATTTGATGACAGCATTTTTGTTCTTAATAGTTACATATTTCTTTGTGACAGGAACTTTACTTGGAACGTGTAGAAGGGATCAACCTTTTCTTTTTGGTAGTATTAATAGTCATGTAGTATATTTGGGCAACAGACTTTCACATTTTAGAGTTTGAGAGTTTTTAGAGTTTCACATTTGAGTGTCTTTTGTCAACCATTTTTCCTTTCTGAAAAGAATGAAAAAGTATATATACCATATTACTTAAACTGTTATTGCAATATTGTATGTATACTGTGCACATTATTCAAATTTCTGCATGCATGAAATACCTGTATTTGCTGACTGTATTTGCCAACATATGCAGTATAACAACAGCACACAATGTAGAATACTGGATCCCACAATTCTGTAAAAAAAAAGAAAGAAAAAGAATAAAAATTAAGGTTTTTATTATTTTTTTTATTATTATTATCTTTATAGTTTTTATCAATTTAGAATTGTTTTTATTTTTAGATAAATTTTTATTTATTTTTTTTTTTTTACATTTTTATTTTATTTTCTATAGTTTTTATTTCTATATTTTGTTATCTTTGTACATCAAGTTAACTAGTTAAAATAAAAACACATTTTACATATTTCATTTTATTTAACGTTTATTTCAAGTAATGAAAATATTTTTATGGTTTAGGTGTTTATTTTAGATAACTATAATGACTCCAAGCTGGATATTATCAAACACTCACTTAACAAATAAATATTTGACCAATAGAATTTTAATATTGCTGCCTATCCTTCCCTGTGAAATACTTAAATACTGTGTAGTATTCGGTATAAGTAGTATGTTTGGAATGAAGTACAAGCATGTCTCATGACTGTAGATTTTAAATTATCTGTCGTCTTCAAAGTAAATTAGCATATAGATAACCTTAACTTCACCAAAACATTAGGGATGATGGTGCTGCAGATATGAAGACAACACATGGTATCACATAATGGCCCTGTTTATCCTGTGACAGGCAGTTTGATGAGGATCTGGATTGTGTATCCAAAGGCCTCCGGAGGCTAAAGCGTCTCTCTCAAGCCTTTGATGATGCGATTGTAAAAGATGATCGGTGAGTACAACAGAAGCCCAATTAAATTCTTATTCTGTAAAGAAAGAGAAAATAATTTCTTCTGTTTTTCTTCTTTTTTTTGTTTTAATCTTTACGTTTTATGAGCTTAATTTCTTTCATTTTGTGAGATGGGGTGAAATGTTGTGCTTGCTCAGGCATAATTTGGTTTTAGTTCCTGCTCATGACATTTGGCCATTTCCTGTTTAGGAGTGTGGGTCTCTTTATTTTTTATTTATTTATTTCTTTTTTACCCTCCCACTAACAGAGTACTATTCAACAGCTGAACTCTCCTTAAAAAGCCTGTATGTTGCACTTCTTAAAACTGATTAATAAGATGATGTTCTTTACTGCAGCTAAATGAGTTTGGAAATTTTCTAAATGAAAATACTGGAAGAAATGATCACCACCCATTTAGCAGCAATGTGATTTAAATGTCTAAATCTAAGGATTCTGTTTCTAAGACACTGGTTTTGAAGCCGTTTTGTTCTCTTAGATGAGACAGTTTTATTATGCTGTGTTACTGTTAATAATTATCTTCTAGCCTTTTCTCCTTAACTGAGGGACCCCATTCATCCTCCCCCCCCCCTTTGAATTCCACACATAACTTTTCTCCCGCCAAGATTTTCAAATGGCTCACTCTCATTCCTTGGTGGGAAGCCACAGCTATATGGAACAAGAGGGTTTTAGGGCTGCATGAAATCCATTTAATTGCAATCAACAGTTAAAAAATAAATTTAAAAAAGCTTTTAGGCAAGCATATCGACGTGTGATGTTTTTCTGAATTAAATCAATTTATTATTTTTCTCTTATTCTGCAAGCGACAGGTTCAGGGAGTGTCTTATGGATTAAAGCTAAGGTAAATGTTTTAAAGTATTTTTATTTATTCCATTTTGTGGCTATTTTTCCAAGCTAGTGAATTTACTGTAGCAGCTACAGTGTAGCTCACTGGATCTGATGCTGTCAGTACCACACAAAAGATTATTTGTATTGCATGTTTCAGTTATTAACCTACACCAAACACTTAACACTTACTTTCTAATTTCAAGAACTAAACTCAGTTACAATGGCTGCAGCTTGTTTGTCTGTTTTCTCCCTTTTTCTTTTCAAAAATTATTTTACTTCTATATTGTGGTTTGTTTTTTCCTTTTTAGCACAATGTATTGTTGTTAAAATGTCAAAGGTGATGTTTTTCATACAATCACAAAATGTATGCTGATCGCAGCACCTTTGCTTTAAAATAAAAAAAAAAAATAATAATAATAATAATAATTTTGTAGCCAGTTAGAAGTATGCTTATAAAGCACAAAATACATTTCCTTTTTTTACATGTATGGTAGGCTTGGGTATTCTGTTTGCGTATAATGCATGTGATGGAAATTGATTGATACTCCTTTCTGGAGATAATAAAGTATGTGAGTTTGATGAATAGAATAAGTGGAAACGTACAGTTATCCACTGGATTTACAAGTATATTGTAAACCTTTTCTTTTCTTTTTTTTTAGCTCAAAGTATACATCTTCACTTACTTTTTAACACAAGCTATCCTATGTGTACGATGTGTATGTCTCAGATTTTTAGAATTAACACAGTACACATGAAATACAACAAAGAAATGTGGTGCAAAACAGAAGCGCTCTGCAAATAGGCACAGACTACCTCGGAAATGTTTATGTATTTGTTTCGTAGACATAAGTGTCTATTTTATCACATTTTTTGTGCTGAACTTCTGCATAAACTTCTCACATCTTTCTATTTACTACTAAAACATGAATGAACATCAAAAGTATTTTATAAGATAGCCTTCAGTACAACTTACTGAAACGTCTCATGCAATTACAGTTTTGTAAACTACATGTAAAGCTTATAAACAATTTAACACAACAATCATTTACCTCAAAATAACAATTCTACGTCCATATCATTAGTCAACAAGAAAAAAATAAGTGTAAAGAGATGCTATTGCACATAAATTTAACAAAAAGCTAATTTCATATTTTTACTTAAAATGTTGTCTACATAAGAGAGTACAATGAGCTAAAGATAAAATTCAGCACCTCTGATACTGTAATCACATGATTCTAATAAGGAAAACAGACTGCATGTGTGAAAGAAACATGACAACATTTATAGGATGCATCGAGGAGGTGCCCAAACTACACTTAGTGGCTAACTGATGCTGGTCCAAGACATTGGCACAGATTCTGTGTAATAAACAATTGTTGTTTCCATTTTAAATGAACCTTAGTTCCAAGGTCACCTACAAGATGAATAAAAACAAAGGCTAATAAAGACATAAAAAAATTAGGCATGTTCAAAAAAAAAGAACAATATAAAAAAATATATTTTGGCCTAGTTTTGTTTCTTATATGAGCCAATAGGTTTTTTGGTTTTTTTTGCTTGACGCCCTGCCCTAGCCTATGGTCTTGCTTTTAAAAATGAATACATTTATTAATCATTATAAATAAATAAAAACAAAAAAAGGTTATTATAGTTAAACCATGCAAAAAATTAACCATGGATTTATTATACCAACCATTGTTTAACCATGGTAATTGTACAAGTGTGGTTTTGTAATGGTAATCAATATGGCAAAAATAATAATAATTTTGTTGGGGTCATTTTAATGTTGTCTGTGCTACTTGTGTGTTTCTTTTGTGTTATGAGCATTTGCATATGTGCAAACTAATGATGATGTTTCTTAGTTTGCGGGTGTTTTTTCTACATTAATTTGCAAAGCTTTCTAATTTCTAACTTTCTAAAACTTTTCTCTGCATCTACTTCAGACTTAAAAGAATAGTTCACCCAAAAATGTTAATGCTGTCATTAATTGCTCACCCTTGTGTCATTCCAACCCCGAAAGACTTTAGTTCATCTTCGGAAAATAAATTAAGATATTTTTTATAAAATCTGAGAGCTTTCTGAGCCTCCATGTATAGCTTTGTACTGAAACTTTCCCAGTCCCAGATAAGACATTGTAAAAATAGTCCATGTGACATCAGTGGTTCAACCCTAATTTTACTAAGCTTTTTGTGCAAAAAGAAAACAAAATAATGACTTTATTGATCAAGTCTCTGTGTCACCATCTTCCACTGATCATGCTAGTATTATTCTAACCCTTACTAAAAGCTGTTAGCTTATGGTATACAGACAATTTGACCATCTTTATTTATTTGGTTATCAATGTTTTTTTTTTTTTATATATATATATATATATATATATATATGCATGATATTTTTTTATATGCATTTGTGTGTTTATAGTTTCTAATAAGGCACCAAATAGCTAGAGCACACCTATACATTGGATGGGGGAATAGGATATACAAACACACTGTACTTCATCTTGTACTTTACTCTATAAATAACCATTGATGGTAATGTGACTGCAGGGTCCAGGCCGTGGAGCACTACAAAGGGGTCATGAACATGGGCTATAGCTCCACCAAGAGAAACGTTTCCAGAGGACTGAGCAGGGCTTCCATCCGAAAACAGACCCAGCACATCCAACAGACTGTCAGATGCTGGAATGATGTGGTTATGTCAGACATCCGCAAAACATCTTAAAAGAGGCATTTGTTTTCATTATGCTACTAAACATTATGTTTTTCTCAGTATATGCCAGAAGAGACCTTGTCCAGTATTTTAAATGGACTCTTTTGTTCTGTCTTTGTCTTTTAAGTGTTTAAGGTAAATGGCATTACAGCTGCAAATTATGATATATGTGAATGATTTTAGTGAATGCCCATTCATGGCTCAGTGTTCTTGATGTAATGAAGCATTTACCAGTTCTGCTGTGAAAAACCACCAAAACATGCCAATACCTAATCTAAGCATATTTAAAATATATGTGTGGAGAGGTCAAAAAAGGAAAAGGAGAGGGGTTTTTTTTTTGTTTGGTTTTTTTTTTTTTTTAAGGTAAAAAAAAAATCCATCCAACACTAAACTGAGATACTGACTGTGGGAGATGTTACTAATGTTATGTTTGCTAATTGTCTAATCTATTTAGTTGAAGTATACTACTGTTACTGGTACTTTGAGTTTACTGTAAGGTACTGGTTTACAGTACCATTAGGTAATGGTTTACAGTACTCCGCTTCGCATCGGGTCCTGATCACACTGTCGGGGTTTATTTCTGCAATAACAACCGACTGCCTGTACATTATCCGGCTTATTACACGGCTACTTGCCACATAAGGAAAAAAACTGGACATAAATATGAATTTGAAACATTTTATTGCCATATTTGTTTTAAATTAACTTTTTCATCCTTCCGCGAAACGATACGTGACTAACATTCAAACGTTAGTAAGACAATTTATAACATCTACTTACGAATATATAACAACAGATGTATTTTAAATTGTCCATTGTTAATTGTGGTTGTCGAGTGTTTGTCACAAGATGGTGCAATCTTTGTTGGCGCTGAGGGATTTTAAACAAATAAGTAGTACCGGCTATGCATTATTACTTTGGAGCGGTTATTATTTGAAAAGACCAACCTGCAAATGTCTCAACTGACCAATCAGAATCAAGCATTCCACAGAGCTGTGTAATAATATGTGTTAAGGGAGAATAAAATGCAGAGTATACCATATTTTCACAAATTCACCATACAAGTATTAAGACACTATAATCATCAATTGTACTTTTAGTATAGTGATCCATATGTGAACATTACCAAAGGACAATGAGAGAATTAAAAATTGAGATAAACGTCCCTTTGAGATTGTTTCAACGTATATACATTATACATGTATAATGTTTACATGTATTGCTTTGCATTATGCATTTGATTTGTTTAGAAAAGTACAAAAACTGCAGAATTGTTTGTTTTTGTTTTTTTTATACTCAATAAAAACATGTTTTTTTTTTATTTTTCAATTTAAATAATTTCATTACTTTTCACCATAAGTACTTCTGAGCAGTGTTGGGCAGTAAGGCGTTATTTACTAATGCATTACTGTTATTATTATTTTTTTATTATTTAATGAACAGAGTAATTTAACAAGTTATAATTTCCAAAACTGTATTTAGAGTATAGGTAGTAAGCCGAGGTCGCTATGTGTTACTGTCGCTTTATTTTGCTGACAGAATGCAGTGTTTTATAGTTTGCAATCTTGCAAAAATGGTGTAGCATGCACACTGTCGAAATCAGTGGCGGTGCATTAGAAATTTCTCCTGCGAGACATGACACAACAGAGAGCGACGATGGGTGAGGGTTGACACGTGTGTTGCATGTAGATGTTCATGTGTGCGGGTGAGACCCACAAAATAGAAACATTTTTGAGATTGCGACGAACTGTGCTGTTTTTCAGACAGTATAAATGAAGCCTCTTTTGTGCACACAGCAACCACTTGTTTTACTATATAATTAATATAAATTAAATATATATAATTATATATATATAAATATATATATATATATAATTAAACTAAATATTTAATAACAGTTTTTATGAATGTTGATGCTGATTATCAGAAGTGATTTTTTTATAATACAAAAGCATCCATAATAAAGATAGCACTGCAGGTTTTTTTTTTTTTTTTTTTTTACTAAATCTAGTAACTTGAATGGGAATCATAGGGGATGAGGTTTTCATATGGGCATGTTTATGTTTACCTACAGAAAGCCTTCTGTTTTTCATGGCATTCAATCCTTAAATCAATATTCCTTGGGACTTGGTATTCAAAACAAATATATTAAGTCTTGTTTGAAGAAAATACTGAAATACTTGTTTTTCATTTGAATTCTATTATTTAATACAGTTAACATATTTATTCATGTTTTATTCTTCAAAACTTAATTTTGATAAGTTGTGTTTTTGTTTTTTGTAAATGTATGTAGACATTTGACCCTGAACCATAAAGCCATTCATAAGTATCATGGGTATATTTGTAGCAGTTAACAATAATGCATTACATGGATCAAAATTGTCAATGCCAAAAATCCTGATATAAAGAAAAGCTCATGTTTGATGAAGAAATTTTGTGCAATTACGATCTTAAATATATCAGAACTTAACTTTGATTAATAATATGCATTGCTAAGAACTTAATTTGGCAACTTTAAAAGGTGATTGTCTCAATATGAATTTTTTTTTATTCATTATTTTTATTTTACTAAGATCTTAAGCCTTAATCTCTATTGTATTAATTATTAATTTAATTTTTTAGGTTTGCTAAAGAAGTCTCCTTGATTTTGTTAACTTGTGTACTCCTTTGGAATTATTGTTTTTAAAAAGAGTAAAATGTTTTATGCCCTGAAATAGCACATTTCATCAAATAAGTATATACTTATAACATTTTATCTCACAGAGAAAAACTTGTATATAATAATAAACATACATACATCATCTTTGCTTATCCGGGGCCGGGTCGCTGGGGCAGCAGTCTAAACAATAGTCTAAGTCTAATAATAAACAGTTTTTTTGAAATACAGTCATATTCACAGAACAGATTCTCTCTGAAAATGCCACAGATGTCAAACCACAGGACATGTTTAAAGTCTGTCAGCACATAATTTATCACATACAACAACCCCTAGAAGACACTAGAGCTACAGAATGACAAAAAGAATCTGGTTTTAGCAAAACATGCAGGCAGGAGTCCAAAAAAAAAACTGTGTGTGTGTATATATATATATATATATCTATATACAGTTGTGTTCAAAATAATAGCAGTATTTTTAAAAATGTGAGTAAAGCTCAGAATTATTATAATATTTTTATTTCCATTTATTGGGAACACTGCTCATTATATTTTTACATCAAAACACTTTTTGTTGGTCTGGAACCAAGATGCTGCTCGTCTACTGGTGTGTTTGGGGTCATTGTCAAACACACCAGTAGGCGAGCAGCATCTTGGTTCCAGACCAACAAAATTAAGGTTATGGAATGGCCAGCCCAATCCCTGGACCTTAACCCAATAAAAAAATTGTGGGGTGACATCAAAAATGCTGTTTTTGAGTGGACTTGTCAAATCATCCATGGCTGGAATACCCGTTTACTAGAGCCAGAAGTTGGTTGACTCCATGCAGCACAGATGTGAAGCAGTTCCTAAAAAGAGTGGTTATTCAACTAAATATTAGTTTATTGATTCACAGGAAAACTAATTTACTAAATCTTACATTTTTTTCAGTTTATGAAGTAAAAATTTGAGTTTGTATTGAAAAAGGCAGACCCTGCTATTTTTTTTAACAGCCCTGTATCTTTTTTTTATGTCATTTTCTGTAAAGTAATTAAAATATTGATTGTTTTTCTTCATGTTTTGAAGTAAAATATAATGTGCAGTGTCCCAATAAAAGGAAATAAAAATATAAGAACTCTGAGCTTTACTCACGTTTTAAAAAACACTGCTATTATTTTGAACACAAATGTATATGGCAGTTGGGATGGTCCTGGGGCCTTATTTATAAAACGTGCATATGCTCAGATCTGACCGTACGTTTAAATCCAAGCCAGCACTTATATTTATAAAAAACTGTCTTTGGCGTGGAAAAGTGCTTAGCATCACGTCAGGGTCTGAGCAGTCATACACACTTTGTATTGTCAGAGTTTTGGAGCATTTTTGTTCTTGCTGCTCACTTTTCAAAATTAAGATGAATGGGTGTGTTTCATGTGTAGAGAGCCGAACATTTCATTTGCGTTTCATAGACTTTACACCTGGAAGAGACGCATACGCGTGACTTCTGTTCGTACGTTTCTTCTATGAATTGCATGTACGCATATCGGAGAAATGATCGTAAGATCAAATTCAGGATGGTTTCTGCGCTAAATTTTTATAAATGAGGCCCCTGGTGATGTCCATTCTTTATCATTTTTATTTTAAGATCATTTTATCTTGCAGCTAAATAAAACCAGTGAAAAAACAGGGTTCTCAGTGTGTACAAATAAGCACCAAAAAAAAAAAAAATCAAAGAACACAAAGCTTTAGATTGGACGCCTGCTATACATAGATGCAGTTCAGGCGTTCATGTCAATGGTTCCCTTTGCAAAATACTATTACAGGAGTCTGTACAAACCTTTGCCACACATAAAGTGAAAATAAAAAAAATAACCTTAACACTATAACAGCTCTCTGTCATACCCCTGTCCTTGTCTCAATTTTGACAACTAAAAGAGTCACAGGGTGTTGATCTCAGATCAAGGTGATTGTTTGTTTTGTAGGTAATGTGCAAATCCTTGTGACTCTTCCAGTCTTGTCTACCAGTATTGTCTTGGCTCATCCAGTCTTGTCTGCCATGGGGCCCATCTTGAGTTTGATCGTATGAACAAAAGGTTTTCTGGTTTGAGATGAGAATATGATATGTTTAAAAATGTACTTCTGCAAGTGCTGTGGATGGAGAAAAAAAAAAATTAGTATAGAGGGTTTAAGAGATTTACTACAGATAGACTTTCAGCCATATTAGCTCTAGCCAATGCCCTAACTCTTGAATAATTTCAGATATTAATATATGGATTTCAATTTGAATCTATAATATACATTTGAAGCATCTATATTCAGTCTCATTAATTTGTAATAGCAAAAATACAACAACCTTACTCAGAATCAGAAAAAATGCAAAAACTATTTTTATTTATTTATAATGTTTTATGTTGCAAAAACAATGTATTTAATTGTATGAACAATAAAATACACACAATAGTCTTTTATTTCAAATTTATGAGATGGAGTAATATTGATTAAATAGAACAAAAGTGGTCAGTATAACATAATATAGTATAAAATATAATATAATATATATTGCCACTTTTTTAATAATTTTGTATTGTAAATAGTCCATTAATGACCCATAATTATTAGAGTACTGAATTTGATTTACTTTCCTGTGTTAATGGCCATCCACAAGGGATACAGAGAGTCTAATAGGGCCTCTGCTCAGAGTACTGGATTTGAGCACTTCTACCATAATTACTTCATCCAATAGACTGTGCAAAAAATAACCCCAGAGTGTCCATCAGTGTTTCTATAAACAATTAAGCACCTCCCTAAAAGTTCAAGACAAAGACAACATTTGCACCTGCCCCCCAAAAAACAGCTGGCAATAAGACCGCTGCTCCCATGACTTCTGGGCTGTTGTGTACTGACACGTGGACTATTTCAGGCTGTGACAGTGAGTGGGGACCTGAGCGATCCAGAGCAACTCAGATGCATCACAACAACCCAGATGGGAGCCAGTGGTTTTCTAAGAGCAAATGGGCTACTTTGGCTCTAAATGTTGCAAGACAACCGAGGGCCTATTTCCAAATCTGCTCGCATAGCTGCACTACAGGAGTATTTTTCATTGCATTGCATCAAATATTACTGTGAATGACAGACAGAACTATTTCAACATGATTGAGTCTCTGATCAAAGTAGAAGTGAATTCTCTCATGATACAGAGGTATACTATATACTGCACTTCAAATGGCTTTTGATACACTCAAGCTAGAAAAAGAGAGAGAGAAAATATGTCAAGTTTTTGGGAAAGCAGCTTTTATGTTGTAATCCCCCCGCCTCTGAGCCACACAGTACAAAAGGCCATTCTGGACGATGAAGTGCGGGAGAGGGTGAGGGGCTGGATGGATTTCCCGGCCATCTATCACCCGGACCTGCTTCCAGCAGTGCTTAAGTCAGTCATCCTCCCGTTGAGCCACTCCGTGACCTGTTGGAAAACATCAAGAAACACGTTAGTATCACGAGAGGGGCCTCACCGTCTCTCCCGCTGTCCGTGGTGGCGAGGGCCGGTCTGGTTCCCCAGGATGGCCGTCATCATCTCCTCCGCGGCGGGCGGCTGGTCTCGTCACAGTAATACGGGCACCGGCAGGTTGGTGACAACTCCCACTTCTACCACAGTCTCGGTGGCGCCTCTTTGAATGTTCACAACGCTTGTGGGGACCTGCTGGGTGTCCCCATGCACGCACGTCACAGGAAGAGTGGTTTTTGTGACTGACCGGGGCCCGGTGACTTCTGGCCGGATCAGCGTGATGCTGCTCCCGGAGTCGAGAACTGCGTCCCGGTGGTAGGCGGCGTGCGTCAGTGAGCTGCACCGCTTCCACTAGCTCGAGAGGGGTCCTCTCATCCCGGCAGCCTGACGGATAGAGCGGGGCAGAGCGCGCAGTAATTTATCCACCACCACCCTTTCGATGACCTGGTCTGCAGTGGTGTGGTCTTCCAGCAGCCAGTGATCCGCATATCCTCCTCAGGTCCGCTGCTTGGGCTCGTACGGGGAGCCTCGCCTTGTACTCCCATTCGAAGAAAAGCTGGGCTGCTGTAGTGGCCGACAGCCCCAGCCGGGCGAGGATTTCTTCTTTTAGCCTGCCATAGTTCTGTACACAATCCAATGGGAGTGAGAAATAGGCTCTCTGTGCCTCGCCGGATAACGGCCAGCCCTCCATGGCGGCCGTGGCTTCAAACATGCGCAAGTACATCTCTACGTCGTCATCGGCTGTGAGCTTGGGCAACAGGCAGCGGTGTGGGGATCCGGAAGCGGCGGCGAAGTGTAGCTCCGCTATATGCTCCTCGAGCTTTCCCTGGAGCTCTGCCATGTGCTCAAAATACTGCTGTTGACGAGCACTAATTTCCGTCAGCTGCCTTAGATAGTCCTGCATGCTGGCGGCGTTGGGGGTGAAACAGAAAAAAACAGTCTGTGAGTGACGGAGGTGATGTGTTCAACCAGTGTTTTCTTCTTTCTATCGGTCTCTAGGCCAGTGTATTTGCATTCTCCACCAGTGTGATCCTGGCGCTAGAGAACACAACAGACACAGAGGTTGTGAACACAAAAGTGCTTGGCATGGCTGTGATGCTCGGTTTCCTCCTTATCCTCATCCAGGTGCCAGTGAAAGGTGCTCGTAGTGTGTGGTGCCCGGGCGCTTTGTTCACGGCGATGCTTCTGGGGGAATAGAGAAAGGTAAGTCATACACAAATAGCATGAATGGAGTCGTTGCTCAACACTTCCGTGTTGTCTCTTTTATCTCGGGCCCGGGCAGATTGGTTCCAGGTGTCGATGCTGTGTTGCCAGGGCGATGCTGATCGGTGGCCGTCACAGTTCGCACAAATCATTCATGATACAGCCTCACCTACACTCTAAAAACAAATGGTGCTATATAGCACTAAAAGTGGTTCTTTGGCTCGTAATCATAGGGGAACCACTTTTTGTGCTATATAGCACCTATTTTAAAAGGTGCTATATGGCACCTTTGTCAAATGGTTCTATGTAGAACCATCAGATGTACCATATAGCATTTTATTACTTCAACAAAAATGGTGCTCAATAGAAACAATCATAGGGGCTTG
>JAUYWG010000059.1:9360936-9371279 GCA_034779775.1 Enteromius afrohamiltoni | reverse complement strand
ACTGTGAGCTTCCTGTTAATAGCAAAATACATGACTTTAAACTGTGTTTAACCATCTCTAAATTTGTAATCCTACAAAGGCTTTGATGTCAATTTGTTCTAATCTTAATTTGTTCTTATTTTATTATCTTATATTGGATGCATGTTTCTTTTTTGATGTCAAATCTGTATTTGGTTCTACAGCACTTTGATGCAACTGTTACTTTTAAATGTGCTATAGAAATACATTTAGACTTGACTTGATATATTTTTATCTTACATTTTATATTTATTCTGAACTCTTCTGAAATCATAAGGTTGCCTCAAATATATGGCCAGGATAGGTCAAACTTAAGACTATACTTTTTACTCTTAGTCTGGAAGGTGGTCCTTACACCCATGTATGTACTTTTCCATGGTATGTTTCCCCTATTGGTGAGCTTGTTTTTTTCATTTGGCTACTTACTCTGCCATCCATGAAGGTGCTAAATATCCAGTCCAGGTGTGTAATCTCTAATGTTACTAGTCTATTTTACATTGGCTTGTTTTACTGGTGTGACTGACAACCAAAATTAAAGTTGCAAAGTTACCTATCACTCTAAATGCTTTTCACTGAATAATGAAAGGATAGTTTATTTAGATATTTTAACATAGCAACGTAAAGAAACCAAACAACCAAAAAAAAATTCAAATGAACCATTTATTGAATCACTAGATTTTTAATAGAAATAACATCTGCAATAAGGACTTTGAAATGTCATACAGACAATTTGCTTAAAATACTATAAAATAACCCATGACACGAGCAGTTCAAATTGTTAGTGCATTAACCATTATTACAAATGAATGGCAGATTCCACAACCCTACATTACAATTACTAATTAAAAACGAAAAAAAAAAAGACAAGTTAACAAATTTTACTACTGTAATGCTAATGTTCCTCACGGATGGGTGTGCAACCAGAGAAAAAGCTGTTTTTGAAGTTATTTAGACCTCTTTTTTTACTCCGGAGAAAGCTGGAAGTGCTGTTCATCACTTCAGAGTCATCACTGTCACTCTCGTTGTCAGCAGGGACTGGTTTCTTTTCAAGCTTCAGATCTGCAGGCAGATGTCCCATGTCTCCAATCTCCTTCTCATAGTAAAAAAAAAACAAACAACAAAAAAAAAAAAAAACACCTTTTTGAGAAAGACTTTAGCACAAACGAAAGACTAATTTACACCCAATTACCTTCAAAATTGTTTATAAATGTTTATAAAAATGATTTATAAAAAATTATAAATCATTACTTTTTTTATATTATTACTTACAAATATTTATGTTGACTTAAGCATACAAATTTAGGTATTAAATCATATTAAGCAACCAGCAACATTGCAAGCAAACACTTTCATATGCAATTATTACATTTTGAATTGCATTTAAAAATTGTATTTCATTTGTGTGTTTTCTATTTGAAAATTTACTTCATTGTTTTTTGGAGATGTGTGTGTATATATATATATATATATATATATATATATATGGTGGGCATAGACATTTTTTTAATCTAGATTAAAATGGCTCATTTGAATTCTGCCAAAGGCATTCAGAATATACACATATTACCAAAATAATGACTAAAAGTAAAGCCCTATTATATTTGGGATATCTATGTGTCAGTACTGTCATCTTAAAAGTAGGGATGTGAATCTTGGTTTCACAATTCAATTCAATTCAATAAGATCAACAACAATACAATGGCCCAGTTTCACAAACTTGGCTTAACTTAACCTGGCCTTAGTTAAATTAGGATATTAATGCATCTTTTACACAATTTAAGATAAGTCAGAGCAAGATAATTTTCAGTTGAAGCAGTTCAAACATGCATTTTAGTATGACTAGCTTAAGCCTCATTTGTAAAACCAGGAGAACATTCTCCTTTCAATATGACTACACATGGCTAAATTCTAAATCAAATTTATTTTGTGTAAATTTTTTTATCATTATGTAAACAGGGTACTCTTTTAAAACTTAGTTATTTTAAAAAGTGTTCTTTGAGTATACGAAAGTTTACAGAAATAGTTGGGACTTTTAAAAGTTGGATTTTTCTTTTTTTCCTCTAAATTATTGCCACTTGATTATTACTGATGAGATTATAGACAGTGGCAGCTTTAACAGGCTGTATTCAGACTAATGGACAAATCTCTTTCGATATATCTGATGTTTCGCTCTGCTCTGAAAACATAACTGACGGTGTGTACATCAGTTTTGAACACAAGCATTTGAAAATGCAAGTGCATTAAACCACAGCCGCGATCTGCTGCTTCAGGACAAAAAAAAAAAAAAAACACCACAAAATGCACGTTACTGTCAGTGACAAAGTCTGTCAGCACGCAGGTTTCGTGCATCAAATACCAATGCATTCCAAATGTTATATAAAAATAATATATATAAAAGTAAAACGTGACGGATGGAAGCACACACTGTCAAGCAACGTGCATTTGTCTCAGCGCAAATTCGGTGCAATGAAGCCCGGTGTCTCTCGAGCGCGCATATGTGCCATATGCAGGAAAAACAGATTATGAAATATTCATAACCTATTCAGAATCGTTGAAGATCTATTCACCATGGTATTTCTGATTATACCAATTGTAATCAATCTGAATGACTATAGCAATGGACGCATACAGACCGTGTGATCTCTGTGATGCCCAGATGTACAAAACAGACCCTATTAATCTCTGTAATAAACACAGTGATTTTAGTCCAATCCGAAATCGTACATGAAGATCACTGATTACAGGTGATAAGAATCAAAGCTCACACGTACAGTAGTTTAGAAAACTAGTCCTGTCTGAATAGGGCTACAGTTCAATTCAGCTAGGTATATATCTGCGTTAAATTATCAAGGTGAAAATCATGGCTTGCGTAGAATAGACCCAGCTCCCAACCCAACTTTGTGAATAGATTAACGGTCCACCACTAATATATACATGCATATAGTAAGGGTTTAACGATACTCGTACATTATCATTACATGCTTAATATATACACACATTATACAGTCATGAACTGTGATTAATCATGATTTATCGCAAATTTAAAATCCTAGGATTTTGCTGTAAGTGTGTTTAAACAAAGAAAAAAACAGGTGTTGAGTTTTTTTCTGTGGCCAATGGTTTAACTGTTGGGAATAAAAAATATAAAGTAAATAACACTTTACAATAAGGTTAATTAATTAACATTAGTTAACATGAACTAATAAAAACCAATACTTCAACAGCATTTATGAACCTTAATGTTAATTCCAGCATACCATATTCTAATGCATTATTAAAATCAGAAGTTGTGTCTGTTAACATTAGTTAATGCATAACATGGACTAACAATGAACAGTTGTATTTTTATGAACTAATGTTAGCAAAGATGAATAAATGCTGTAATAGATGTTTTGTTCATTTTTTGTTTATGTTAGTTAATAAAAATCAGCAACCACTACTGCTCGTACAACACCCCCAACCTAAAATATGTTTCTGTGCCCTTTAATGTTTGGAGAAACATTTAATTCCCAATGCGTTTTGCCATTACTTCACTGAAAATTCCGTATCATAGTGACCACAGCATCTCAACAGAAACAAATGTTGTGCTCTTAAGCACTCACATCTGAGCCAGAACAGTTGAGAATCAGAGTTGTGACATGCAGCATCTCACTGCTGTGCGGTCACATGGTTCATGGAGCTCTCAATATTTCCAGACAACTCTGCGCTGTCAATATGTTTGAATGGGTTAAAGTAGGATAGACAGCAGTTCTTTAGTGATTAACAAATCATGTGCATTGATTGTATACTGATAAACTGAACTGTTTTACAATAGCATTTTATTCTGGGGAGAGATGAAGAGACAGCATTAATATTATATATATATATATGCTTATATTACAATTAGCGTAGTGTGTTTTGAAATTCCAGTGCAGAGAGACAAATTAGAAGTATTTGGTGGCTAATATTGCTTTATGAGTTTCTTAAAATAGGTTTACACTTAAGTTTTCTCCAAAAATAGATTTAATTTTACCCCATTTCGAAATGATTTTTTTTTTACATCGGATTTCTCAGAGCATGTAAGAGTGTAGCGGAACGATCATATTTCTAAGTTTATTGGAGACTAGAATCTAAAGCACGCTCTGCAGGACATCACCAGCACAATCATTGCGTTTTTTTCAGTGGAAACAAAATACTTATAGCCTCTACACACCAAAATTTTCTCTGATAAGAGTAATACATAATTATGTTGCTGGTGCTCAGTGGCAGGCTCAGCCTGCATATATCTGAATGCAAAGCTGATGCCGCATTCTCTGCTGCCGCAGGACACTAAACACCTGCGAGCCGTGCCTGATATGTAAGGTGTATTTTGTGAAATTCAAATGACCATCTTGCCAATGTGTGTATGTTTACATTGGCTGTGTGCAAATTAACAGTATTAATTCACTTATTGTAAGTCCCTATTTTATGCAATCTCCGCCTTTTCTCCACACTCTACCCCCACCCATTACCCCAGTGAGCAACACCCCTTTGCAGAAAGTTTTTTAAACTGAAAAAGCACTTCTAAAAAAGAGGGGGGTTTCATGACCCTTTAAGGAAAAAAAAAAAAAGGGATTTGCTACCTTTTCTCTATCAAGGCAGGGTTAGCTTTATAGCGATCCTTGTAATTATGTGTAACCCAGAATCCTAAATATTTCATTTTTGTGTGGTAACTTTAAAAATAATCAAATTGAAAGATTACATTTGGCAGCTGCATTGATTGGCATTTTTCTGAAAAATAATTTTATAGCCCATTTCCCTATTAAATCTTTCCAACATGTCCAGTAATTATGTAGACCTGAAAATGGATCTGATAAATACAATAAGTCATCTGCATAGAGCAAAATTTTACACTATATCTCCCCTATGGATTCCTTTAATAAATGGTTCATGCTGTAAGGCAATTGCCAATGGCTCGATTGCGATGGCAAATAAAGGTGGAGAAAGTGGGCACCCTTGTCTGGCACCTCTTTGTAAACTAAAAAGAGCAGATCTATTTTTGTTGGTGCAAACCACTGCCATTGGAGAGGTATAGAACATTAAACATTAGGGCCAAAAAGCATTAAGACCAAAACCAAATCTTCCCAAAGTGCAGACTAGATAGTCCCAAGCAATATATAATTCTGGTGTGTCGGGTGGTGAGGGACTATAAATAATATTTTTAAGATTCTTAATATTAAGTACCGGTTCTTACAATACAGATTGTGTCAAAGCATTTAACAGTATCAAATTGGGAAATATATTGTCAGTAATATATAACGACAAGATTAAACAGTCAATTTTCAGCTGAAGGCATTTCAGAGTTTTTCTTTTAGAGTCAACTATTACATTACAAAGAAAAACACTTTTGGTCTTACCTTTTTAGTAGGTGGAACACTAGGGGGTCTAAAAAAAGTGGCATCTCGTGGGCTTACTGCAGTTGGGTCCTCGGGAATAACAGCAGAGTCCTTAGACACATCACTTATTTCAGTCTGATCCTGTGGACAATATTGGAAGTAAAATCAAAAACTGGCTTTTCACAGGATAAACAAACAAATGGCTCTAAAAGAATCTACTAACCACATTGCTACGGTTCTCCATGTTGCGACATTTCTCATGGTCACAGAGACAGTTTTCCCCACAGGTAATTTTTCCCTTGCGGCAGCGACAAAGCTTGTTAACACAGCGGCCCCGACATGCACACTACAGAAGACAGAATTATACATAAATGCATAAACACAGTTTTGAAGCAGATATTGCCAAAGCCTCAACAACAAAAGGGATTTGCTGGTGAATATACATGACTGTATCATTCCACGTGTCTATATCACAAAACTCACGCCATTCATTTTCGACTTCTTAGAGCCCCGTCGTGCTCTGTCATTTTTCTCCGGACGCCACTCATCCTCTTCTTTCTCAGACTCCGATGGAGAGATGAGTTCATCAAGATCTATAGGCTCTTGCAGACGAGTCCGTGCAGTGGAGTAGATTTTGGCTTTGGGCTTGATGTGGAGGGGAAAAAAGACCGGTCAGAATAGACATTTAAATCTTGAAGGTATGTAGAAAATAATAAAGAAGCCTGAAGCAATGAGGTTCACCTTAGGAGGAACATATTCAAAGGATGTATCGGGTGACTCATTCACAGAAGAGAGGACTTTCTTTGTGCTTGTCAGCTGGGCCAGAAGTAATTTCTGTGGAGATCCACAAACAAAACAAAATGTTTTAGGATTCAGAAAATTACTTGCACAACTTATCTGGAAAATGCAATTGATCAATTCAGACTTTGCTAAAGTCAAAAGGCTTATACCTGTTTGTACTGTTCATTCTCATCCTTGAGTTTCTGGTTCTGATCATTGAGTTCTCGCAGTTTTTCAATTTCCTCTTCCTGTGACAAAGCAACGTTTACTAGATTAATTAAATGCAAACAATTGGGGTAAAATTGTCCCTATTTGATTTACACTGCTCAAAAAAATAAAAGGAACGCTAAAATAACATCCTAGATCTAAATGAATTAAATATTTATGTATATTTATATTAAATAGACATGTTTATGTCAGTAGCAAGCTTTTCACTCCCGTTTACATGCTATTTCCATATTATTATTCTTCGCTAAGAACTGTGGTTAATTTTCTACTGCCATAAATCACATACCCCACTGCATAGGACAAATTATGGATTCAGAAAGAGAGCCGTTGTTGTCAGTGCACACTATTAAAAGTAGACCCTTTACACTTCCAAAAAAAATGACAACGAAGGCTATTTTGTTTGCACTGAAAGAATAAAAGTGATTACCAGCACTAATATACATATTTATTATTCATGTATTTTTAAAAATTCACTGTTTTACTTGGTAAAAGAAGCCATGTTTAAAATGTAACTAACACTGAATGTGTGCAATGCCTGAAGAAAACCTTGGTTCCATGAGAAGAGAATGAGACATTGTGTACATTGCGTAATAAATCATGATGATGTACCCATCTTAGATAATGTCATAATGTGTGAATGAAAGACTCATGTTAGCTCCTGATAATTCATGAGATATTACTGCATGAAGTTAGGCATAATTCATGCATTAATTTATGCATGATTTCATAGTAATTCATGCACCCTTACCGCAAAGTGTTACCGAATATTAAAATGTCCAGCAAAACCTCTAGTCTACCACATGCTGTTCTAAAACTCTAATGAACAAATATGCTGTACATGATTTTTGGCCTTATTTCAGTGGCTTGTGAAATGTTAGTTCTTTTTTTATTTCACCACACATACACATTGTTTTCTCAAACGTGTACATTCATGCTGCTTATGTTGCTTAACGGCTGAAGTATGATAACACTGTATTCAGTACAAACTATGTAAATCCTTCAGCCATTCCACACCTGAAACTTTAGACGCTGCATTAGCTCATGCTCCCGTTTAGACACCTCCTCTTGCTGCTCCTTAAGTTTCTCCTGTGCCACAGGCTTACTCTGGAGCTGACCAAGGAGATACAGCACCTGGACAATACATCAGACAGAAGGCATGAATGAAAGACCAACATACTGAAAGAATATATGCATCTCAGTTACCTTTTGTTGGATGCATTTACATTGTGACGGCCCCTTAGATGCTATTAACTGTGTATAGCAGGGTTTCTGCAGGTATTAGAATTTAATTCTAATTTGATAATAAATTCAATAAATGTGAATGATATTTTAAAATGTAATTATTTCTGAGATTCAGTGTGATTCAGCTGCCACGATATTTCCTATAGTATATATGAAACCTATCTGTATGTTGATCGTTCGCATTCACTCTTAAAACCGCGAGTGCAGCTCATTAGCATTTATCTCCCGGTTAGCGTATCTTTCACGTCCTGTTTAATTCTCATCATTATACATTACCATTACTCTGTTCTTCTATTTGATAATGTTCAGTCCTTTTCTACAATCTGTATTGTTAAAAGCGCTTTATAAATAAAAGTGACTTGACTGTCACATGATTGACTGCTATGATGATTTTGCACATGATGCACATGATTTTAAAATGCTAACTTACTGTTGGTGATCAACCATTTTAATTTGTCCATGTTGAATAACGGTGCTTACAAAAAATATATAGCCTACATACTGTACATTTTATTTGTATTTTGAATGGTGAAATATTATGGTTTACATAAAACAAAGAAGCAGAACTGTCTGGAGCGAATCGAAATTTCCTAAGCAGAAAAATGTTAGAGTGATTTCACTAAACTATGGAGTAATGATGCTTTAAATAAGAGAAATAAATTATATTTTAAAATGCATTCACATAAAATAGTTATTAAAAAATAGAATACTTTCCCAATATTATGATATTTTTTTAAATCATATAAATGCAACCTTTGTAAAGCACAAGTAATTTTTTTTTTTTTTTTTGCTTTGACTGGTAATGTGTTTTAAAATGATCCATACAATTTGACAAATACAATGATGATACTTTTGGATATGTAAGAAACTCTACATAATTTAAACTGTATACTTCTATATTATTTTTTAATGGAATCAGCGTATTTGTGATATGCAACAACACTTTACAATACAGAAGTATATCAGCGGTAGGTAAGACTTTTCTAGTATACTAGTAATTTTATTGTATACATACATTTTTTAAATACTGGGAACAGAAAACAAATTGATGAGTATAATGTAGTGCTGTGAAATAATTAATTGCATTCAAAATAACAGTTTTTGTTTACAGTGTACTGTGTGCATTTATTATAGATAAGGCACAAACAAACAGCATATATTTAAAAAAAAAAAAAACAAAAAAAACCACTTTCATTACGTTTATACATTTATACTCAAATTATATCATATATCAATATATTTAATTCAAAAGTAACAATTGCTCTTGCATTTATACATGTGTATACATAATCATACACCGTATACACATATTATGTAAATCTTATTTTGGATGTGATTTATAAATAATCGTTTGACACCACTAGTTAGTAACTTCCATTCATCAAAATAGATCCTTTAGTGGTTTTCACAATTATGCCCATTAAAATGTATTTTCCAAGTTTTAGTTACTTTCACTGTTAATTTTTTGCTCTATGGTACATCTTTAATTTAATAGCATTAGAGCAGCTCCATTGCAGTGGCTTAGTATTGTAATCATGCACTTTGTTGTAATAACAGAGGGAACAACTCAAAGCAAAAAGCAAGCAAAACATGCAAGAACTCTAGTCAAACTTACATATTTTACATATTATAGAAATTAAGTAAATTGGTGAAATACCAAAAAGACTGCTCAAGCGCATTGTAACTGCTCACCATTTCTTATTGCACATTCAATTAAAACATTTAATTACACTGACAACACCTACTTTCAATTAAGTTAGATTTATAATTTAAATGAAACATTAATAAAAAAATTAAAGGAACTGTGCCTTATGCTTTATGAGAATGGCATCACAACATTTATGAAGAGCTATGAAAGCAGACCTTCTCCTGGTGTCTCTGCTCCATTTCTACCAGTTGACTCTGATGTTCCATATCCATGGCAGACATGAGCTTGCGCTCATCACACAATATCTTCTGCATATCCAGCAGATTGGCCTTTTCCTGCTTCAGCTCACTCTCTAGCTTGGCATTAGTCGCCTTAGAGACTATAACCTGAAACGGTGCACAAATTAGTCAACCTTTCTACATGACAGCCAAAACAAATAGCTCCATAAACCAATAATGTCTTCTGTGTGAATGGTCGCGAGTCTATTTCAGACATACTGTGACTGACAGACTTTATAACAACTGAACAAAATAGAATATTGAAAATTGTGCATGCCTGCTTAGAGTCATGTCAAGCTTACATAATTTGTAGAAGATATGCACATAGGTGTAACAGGCTTTTAAGTATTGGTCAAGTCCACATGTTTATATGATCCTACTATACAGGACATTAAAAAAAAATCCAAACTAAATTTCTTGGACTTAGGAGTCTAGACTACACAGTACATTTACCACACTGGTTTTGTTGTATACTCTATAATAATTATAGCTATTGGCTGCGATTACCAGGGTCCAAGCACCAATGGTGCTTGCATCCACCATGTGGATGACATAATTTATGTGACATTTGAACGCAACTGCAATACAACTTAACTAATAACCAATTTTTTTTTTTTTTTTTTTAAAAACATAAACAATCCTGTCTTTAATCTTCATAAACAGTTTGACAGCAGATTTCTCTCAAAATTCTCCCCCAACATTTTCAACCCGTGGACAATCAAAAGTCACCCCCACTGTCTTAAAATCTTGTGGGAAAACTCTGTAGACTATTTGAAGGGCAGATCTCCCTGTAAT
>JAUYWG010000059.1:9341587-9352419 GCA_034779775.1 Enteromius afrohamiltoni | reverse complement strand
GAGTAATGAACCAGGCTGGGAGTTTTTAAAAGCCTCAGGAATCTTTTGCAGGTGTTTAGAGTTAATTAGTTGATTAAGATGATTAGGTTAAAAGCTTGTTTAGAGAAGCTTTTCATGATATGCTAATTTTTTGAGATATGAATTTTGGGTTTTCATGAGCTGTATGCCAAAATCATCAATATTACAACAAAAGGCTTGAAACTACTTCAGATTTGTGTAATGACTCTAAAATATATGAAAGTCTAATGTTTATCAGTACATTACAGAATATAATGAACTATCACAATATGCTCATTTTTTGAAAAGGACCTGTATATTATCTTTACGATTTGGTTTTTAGACTTACTTGATATTCTGTTTGCATGGGCTCCAAATGACTATCATTCTGACACATCTTCTTGACGAAAGCTTCTTTTAGCGCCAAAACTTTATTCAGCTCAATCAGTTCCTTTGACATCTGAGCTTGTCGCAGTGCATGCTGGGCTGTGTAGGCTTCAGGAGAGTCTTTGGTTTGAGAATCAGCACTGATTTCCTAAATCATAACAGTTAAGTGAACAATCTAGTGCAAAAACTATTAAGATTCAACACTTAAAATGAAGTAATCCAAGTTTAGATTCACAGTTTTTGTGAAGACTTTTTTGTGATAATTTTTATCTATAAAAAAATTATATACAAATCTTGTAACTTACTTACTTACGTACTAACTTGCGTATGAAATACATACCACTGACGGGCCAGTAGCAGAACACCCTGTGTGTACATCCAGAGCTGAAGTATTGCCTGAAGTCATCGCATCAATGGTGGCAGCAATCCCTGCACTCTCATTCTGTTTGGATTATTGATTTATTAGTCATTTGATTTAATTGCATACTGCTGTAAAGTAATGACAATGAATATCCAACCACCATAACACATTCCGTGGCGGATGTTCATGCATTGCAAGATGTCAGGGCCCATATTTACAAAATATTTTCTTACCACTAAGAGTTCTCCTAAATAGCAGTAAAGGTTTTTAGCTAAGAGTTTACTCTTAAAAACTATTCACAAAGCTGCTGAGACAAAATTTTACTGAGAAATAAAAAGAAGTCTTAAGCTAAGAGTAAGTGCAGGGTTGACCTCATTGGTCACTGATGTCATGCGTGTCAGCATGCTTACTAATTATGCAAACAAAGATTGGCTGATATAGGGGAGGAAGATGTTTATTCATAAAAATATACCAGAGGGCAATGTTATGTTGCCTTATTCCAAAAAAAATAAAAATAAATAAATAATAAGATTTTAAACTTTAGGCTAAGTGTCACTAATTAAATAAGATAATATATATGTTTAGGTAATCATCAAAAAAATAATAAATACAATAATCATGGCTGATAGTAAAACATGCAAATTTAAAATAAAAGCAAATCAGACACAAATACAGCTGTAACTTCTTGCCCAAGTGGTAAATGAAAAGAATATGAACAACTCTAAAGGTTTTTAAAAGCTCATTATCGTCAAATGTTTCTAAAAATGTTTATATTCCCAGGCAGATTGCTAACAA
Source organism: Enteromius afrohamiltoni (assembly GCA_034779775.1). Lineage (NCBI taxonomy): Eukaryota > Metazoa > Chordata > Actinopteri > Cypriniformes > Cyprinidae > Enteromius > Enteromius afrohamiltoni. Next base: position 9,350,879 of record JAUYWG010000059.1, on the reverse strand, counting down.
CTGACATTTTTAGATAGCTGTGAGTTGGTCTTAGTGACTTAGAAGTTCTCTTCACCACTCCTAACGTTGCACAGATTTAGGAGCTAGTTTTACTGATAAAAAGGCTTTGTCAAGAACTCTTAGAGCAGAACTCAGAGGATTTTCTCCTAAAAAAGTTATAAGCAAATTTTAGCCTAAAGATAATGCTGAGGGCCCACATTCACAAAACATTTTATCTTAGCACTAAAAATTCTAGAAGTACCAGTAAAAGCTTTTAGCTAGTTTTTACTTTTACTAAAGAAGAGAGAGAAGTCTTAAGCTAAGAGTAAGGGTGGGGGTTAACATCGCTGCTATGTATGATGTCAGCATGCTTACTAACTCTGCACACAATGAATGGCTGATAGGAGAGGGGAGGGGTCTCTGTCAGATTCATTAATATAAATATTGCAGAGCAATGGTATGTCACCATATTCAAAAAAAGGTTTAACAATAATGCAAAATTTTAATTGTTACATTTGAATAACGATTTTCAAATGCAGGCCACTAATTAAACAATATACACCTTCTCATCCAATGCGTTTTCTTTATTTTCATGACCATTAACTGAAGGCATCAAAACTATGAACACATGTGGAGTTATGTACTTATGTACTAAAAAAAAAAAAAAGGTGAAATAACTCAAAAGCTCTTTAATATTAGAGTTTCTTCAAAATAGCCACCCTTTGCAATGATTTACTGCTTTTTACACTCTTGGCATTCTCTCAATGAGCTTCAAGAGGTAGTCACCCGAAACGGTTTTCCAACAGTCTTACTGGAGTTCCCAGATGCGTTTAGCACTTGTTGGCCCCTTAGCCTTCACTCTGCGGTCCAGCTCACCCCAAACCATCTCGATTGGGTTCATGTCCGGTGACTGTGGAGGCCAGGTCATTAGCCGCAGCACTCCATCACTCTCCTTCTTGGTCAAATAGCCCTTACACTTAGCCTGGAGGGGTGTTTGGGGTCATTGGCCTGTTGAAAAATAAATCATCGTCCAACTAAACACAAACCGGATGGGATGGCATGTCACTGCAGGTGCTTTGGTAGCCATGCTGGTTCAGTGTGCCTTCAATTTTGAATAAATCCCCAACAGTGTCACCAGCAAAACACCATCACACCTTCTCCTTCATGCTTCACAGTGGGAACCAGGGATGTGGAATCCATCCGTTCACCTTTTCTTCATCTCACAAAGACACAAAGACTCATCAGATCAAAGCACATATTTCCACTGCTCTAATGACCATTCCATGCGTTTCTTGGCCCAAACAAATCTCTTCTGCTTGTTGCCTTTCCTTAGCAGTGGTTTCCTGGCAGCTATTTGACCATGAAGGCCTGATTCATGCAGTCTCCTCTTAACAGTTGTTCTAGAGATGGATCTGCTGCTAGAACTCTGTGTGCCATTTATCTGGTCTCTGATCTGAGCTGGTGTTAACTTGCGATTTCTGAGGCTGGTGACTCGGATGAACTCGTCTTCAGAAGCAGAGGTTACTCTTGGTCTTCCTTTCCTGGGTCGGTCCTCATGTGTGCCATTTTCGTAGTAGTGCTTGATGGTTTTTGCGACTCCACTTGGGGACACAAAGTTTTTGCAATTTTCCGGACTGACTAACTTTAATTTCTTGAAGTAATGATGGCAGGTTTTTCTTTAGTTAGCCGATTGGTTCTTGCCATAATATGAATTTTAACAGTTGTTGGCTGTGTAGTAACCTGACTTCTGCACAACACAACCGATGGTCCCAACCACATTGATAAAGCAAGAAATTCTACTAATTAACCCTGATAAGGTACACCTGTGAAGTGAAAACCATTTCAGGTGACTACCTCTTGAAGCTCATCAAGAGAATGCCAAGAGTGTGCAAAGCAGTAAATCAGAGCAATGGGTGGCTATTTTGAAGAAACTAGAATATAAGATGTTTTCAGTTATTTCACCTTTTTTTGTTATGTACATAACTCCACATGTGTTTGATGCCTTCAGTGAGAATCCACCAATGTAAATGGTAAAAAGTGATTGCAATCCATTTATTTTAGCTACATTTAAATAAACAAATTTAGTTCAAAGCCAACTACATTTTATATTGGCTAAAATAAATTGATTGGTCTTAGTTTAGGATAGTTGTGACTTGGAAGTCCTCTTCAGGACTCCTAACGTTTCAGATTCAGGAGCTAGTTTGGTGCTAAAACGCTTTGTTAAATACTCTTAGAGCAAAAATTTAGGAGTCCTAAATTTAGGATTGACGCACCCACTACTTTTAAGATTTTGTCCTAAATTAGCAAGTTAGGAGCTAGGTTTAGTCTTAAGATGTTTTTTGAATACGGGCCCAGATCTTGTAATACTGACAGTTGACCTCTGGCTAATTTGGTTCTTCAAGCAAGTTAGCAGATTGAATAAAAATATATGTATTAAGTTGAAATTGCTCTCCATTGACGTTCACTGGACAGGGCAGATATATCGATGCTCAAAAACAATGATCAGCAATGTCATAATTGGCTGGTGACAAGACAGCAACAATGTCATTATATAAATAAGATCAAGTAAACAGCTAATCATTTCCAAAATTGGCACAGGCCTTGCATTTTTCCAATGTCAAGTGTATTGTAATTAGCAATTCATTTAATTTTGAAACAGATTTGTATTACATGACATCATTAACTATTCTTAATCCATATGATTCATAAGACATAAGTGACTGTGGTTAAATTGTGCATCAAGTATTGTCAGTTATGAGGAGTCATCTCCTTGAACTGCTTGCAGTTCAAATAATTTACAATCCAGACTATTTGCAATGTACGACTGCAATAACATTTAGATGTTCTTTCAATAGTAAATCTCTTAATGAGTAAAGCTAGCCGTGTCTTATTAAAAATGTAAAAATAATAATAATAAAAATAATAAATCAAAATAAATTCTTCCTGGTTTAATAAGGTGCATTTTTCTAGCAGTGGCTAGAAAAGAAAAACAGTATCACCTTCACTTAAATTTATTAATATAAATTCTGTTTATATGAAACAAGTCTGCTCATGAGTATGTTTTAGATAACAAATCTGTTGGCATGAAAGTAACTCTGGGATTAATTAATAGGATTAAGCTTTGAACAACACAATCCTGGGGAAAAAAAAAAAAAAAAAAAAAAAAATCCAGATAACTGATTAATCCACTCACGAAGAATGAACTTTAGGGATCAAACAACAGCCCAAATAACAGAAAGTAGTATTATCAACGTAGGTTATGTCTTTGATTTCCAAAGAAGACAAGAATCAGAGGTCGCATTAACCAAAAATGTTTTGTCACAGATCTTATTGTAATTTATAACTGTAATTCCCACCCCTGTCCAGATAGTGGCGTGTGCACTCCATTTGGTGGCAGCAGAGCTTGGGATCATCAGCCACCAGGAGAGAAAAAAAAAAAAAAAAAACGGGCTGACTGTCAGTGCATGGTGTGGTATTGAACATAAAAAATGTATGCACATTTTCTGTTCATCAGTCATATTTGTAAATAAAAAACAAATGCATAAGCTTATGCTCGTCCTCTAGGTTCCTTATGAATAACGCAAATGTGAACAAAAAAAAAAAAGCACTTAATGTGTTACTATAATTGAAAAAAATTACAATTATGGATTGGCATAATCTTTTACGATCCTGTCAATCAAAATGACAGACAATGTTACAGTTCAACGCGACCTCTGGCAAGAACTGATAAAATATTTGGAATTTTTACACTTAAGGAAGAATCTATGCTAACAGGGCAAAGATTGTTTCCAGGTACATGCATGGCATGTGTCAATGTGATGTCACATTGGGCAGAAAACTGGGACAGCTTGTGTTTAAGACAGCAGCCATGTTTAAACACACGTTTTTTGTCATACCGATCAAAATCATTCAGAGTAAAAGATTTGGTGGATTTACATGAGACTAGGGCTGAAACAATTAGTCGACATTGACAAATATTCTTGGTTGTCGAGCAGTTGTTTGATCATGTGACCTAACGAAAGGGTTTCGAGCACCATATTTATTCCCTGCCCACTCGCCAATTAGCCATCACTTAGTTATAACAGGTGCAAGTTGCTGCATCTGACTAAGGCAAACATGCCAGGAAACTTAAATTTCAAGACATTTGGTTAAAGTAACACCTTCAAAGACTGGGTGTTATAATTAGAAGACAGAAAAGCTAAATGTGAAGTCAACCCAAGCAGAGCTACATAACTGGTCACCAGAAACCCCTGTATCTACAAGAACGTTTTGTTGAATTCTCATGCAGTTGTCTCAATGGCCGAATTTGTGCTCATGCAACCAAGAAGTTGTCTTCTGTTTAATGCTGGTTTCTGTTTGGTAGCAATGTTTAAGGTGGTTTTCCTCATTTCTTAATTTAATTTAATTTAATTAATTTTATTTCATTGGAAAGTGGGATGGTGTACTCTAGAAGAGGCCTAAAATGCTTAGTGCATTGAACTGACCATCAGGCAAAACTTTCTTGGAGTACATAAATCCAATGAGTCATCTGGTCACAAGTAATATTTATGGACTCTTACAGGAAAAATCCAGAAATCACATTGTGATGATTATTTTAACAATTTATTTGGGAATTACTGTGTCAAATAAGTATTTGATCACTTGAGTAAAAAAAATACAAATAAATAAAAATTTGGTACAGAAGTCTTTGTTAATAATTACAGAGCTCAAACCGTTCCTGTAGTTCTTCACCAGGTTTGCACACACTACAGGAGGGATTTTGGCCCACTCCTCCATATAGACCTTTAGATCTGACAGGTTTCAGGCTGTCGCTGAGCAACAGTTTCAGCTCACTCCAAAGAGTATTTTGTTTCCACTGAAAAAATAAAAGTGATTGCACGGGTGCCTCCGTGTCCTGGAGCGAGCTTCCAGTCTCCAAACAAATTTAGATAAGAAAGTTGAAACATTTATATATGCTTGAATTGTTTTATTATGTAAGGTACATTGATTTTATTTTAGGATAGTTGTGATGATTTGAAAAGGCATCAGCTTTTCGTCCGCTTGGTCTTAAAAAAACAAAACAAAAACGATTTATAGGCTATTTAACAAACAAAACTGCCCCAAGAGTTTTTTTTGTGTGGTAAATAATCCTTTTGCGCTTACACACAAAACTAAACTATTTTAATAGCCAAAACAGTAGTTAAGACTGTTCAGAGCGGCAATACTTCGATTAAGATGTTTACATGTTATTTTGATTAAAATCGGCGTAGACCACCTATGTTAATTGGATTATGCTTGCTACGATTGTGAGCAAAATCACATTATTTAAATCGAAATTGCATTTACATGAGTTAAAGTTTAATCGCAATGCTGTCAAAATCTCATTATAATCGCATTAAGAGGGTCCATGTAAACGCACTCATTGTCACATGACAGCTTGCAACATTAACTCAAAAGAACACTTATTCCCAACTCAATCCAGGAAGAACAGTGTCAATTTTTGGGCAAATAACCAAGATAATGGTCAAAAACACAGGACATCATTATTACTGGGTAAATTAACTCACCAAATTTTAAAACTAAAATTAACAGACCCTCACGTTCACAGAACTGGCACAAAATTTGCCCTTTTCATGCCTATCCAGGCTCAAAATAGACTAAACCAGACTTTTAATCAACTGTATATTATATGTAACCCACACATTTAACTATCATGTGTTAATCACTCATTGTATATGTATTCTGAATAACTATTGAATGGCTTGGAGTTTAATATTAGCGTTTATTATGGTTTTGCGCATCAAATTCATGTTATAAAAATCATGTCCAATATTACATTCTGCAAGAGCTGGAAAATTCGGACAATGTGACTGATAAGATAACATTTTGGATTTATGATTTGGGAGGAGAGATATCGCCATACCCTGAGCTAGAATGATATCTATCTGTTAAAACATGATTTTGGGATGTGTCCAAAGATGAGTTTAAAAGCTCAATACACAATTCAAATTACGCTCTTAGTCAAGTTTCAACTGGCTTTTAAGTAATGATTTTCATCACGTTTTGCTTTCTTTGGGGCCTAGCCACGATGAGTAGAAAATCCATCTAGTCTCATTACTCTCCACCCCAATCATCAGCCTCCCAAGACTTTCATGACAACTGTAACAAAGTACAACTGAATATTAATGACCAGTCACATCCCTGCATACAGGCTAATTTCTGTCCTACCTATTATCATAGATCATAGTCTGAATGCAGCCTGTTAAAGCTGCCACTGTCTAATGCACAGATCTCTTTCGATATATCAGATGTTTTCCTCTGCTCTGAAAACATAACTGACGGTGTCAGTTGGAATGATTTTCACATAATTAAGTTATTAAAATAAAGTAAATATTCTAGCCTAAAAGACTGGTTACTATAATCCTATGCAGAACTATTCAGTACGAGTTTTATGGCCTTATTTCAGTTACATTATTTTCCCCCAAACTTACAACTCACATATAGTTTTTTTTTTCCTTCTAATTTAAGCCCTGATTTTGACTCACCAACAAGTTGAGAAATCGCAGATAAATGCCTGAAATCACAGGCAAATCTGTGCTCATTCACGCAAGTGACAATCACACAGTGTGATTTATGAAAAATGCGATCTGAGAGAATCGCAGACGCTTCGCCGACAGCCATGAGATATTTGGCATGATTCAAAATCAAGGCGCGTGAAATGTGTTATAACTGAATAACATCGGCGGTTACTTACAGCCAATGAGAGAGCAACATCCAGGACAGAGGAACGTTGGGGGAGGAGTTACGAAAGTATAGAAGGTAATTATCCTCCTCCATAATCTTTTCATTGCAAATAGGCATTGCAATTCTTATGGCAAGCTTAGTTTGCTTGCTATTATTTTAAATAATAATCCCAGTCTCATCTGAGAACTCCAGTCTTGCAATCGTGACCTCGCATTGTTTCCATGTCACTTCTTGCTTGTGTTTGGCAGTGAGACAAAAAAGGCTGTTTTTATGAAAAAAAAAAGTTTATTAGGCAATTAGTTTGTCTGTACTGCTCTGACAACTTGCAAAATAGTAAAATCAATGACAAAGAATCATGATATTTTTGAAAAAAAAAAAAAAAAAATTGTAAGATGATATTTTTGCCACATCGCCCACCCCTACCTCTGTAATTTGCAAAATAATCTTAAAAAACTAACTTGAAAAAGAATCAGGATAAAAATCGTGAGTCATGATTTCCCCAGAAAAAAAATCATATGATTTGATATTTTTTCCCATATCGCCCATCCCTAAATACGCTGCATTATTGATGTCTGCAGTCGGGTGCTCTCATGTTTGCTCTGTTTATGTAATGCTAGCTCTGTTAGCTTGGTAATTTAGACAGTAGGCTGTTGACAGTAACGTTAACCTTCGGTTAAAAAGGTTAAAACAACGCTTGTGTAGTTGTGTCGAAGTAATGGCTGTTACTTTCTTTTCAATGACATTCCTTGCTACATGTTCATTGCTGGATTTATGGAAAAACATTAACCAATATTGCATATCCATAATTATTATAATGGATATAGTTAAAGAATACCTAAACTATAACATAAATTAGAAGTGTATTGAAAAAAAAAATGGATGTTTGAATTTGTTCATAGTCCAAGTTCAAAGACACAAGGACCTGCATTCATGTGTATTGGATGTTCATAAAAATTTTTTTATGTCTTTCCAGGACACATGGTATGCTCAGTGCCAAAATAATAGACCAGCCACTGGGTTCATCGAAGAGACAAAAGAAGGTGAGAAGACCACAAGGAGAGAAAGACAATGCACCAAGCAGGACAGTTGTCCCAGGTAAGACTCGACTCTTAGAGTAGTTCATGAAAAAAATCTAAAGTTTCAAACTCTCATGACTTTAAGATGTAAAGACAAAGGGACTTTTGTTTATAATGCAAAAAAGCAGCATCCTCTAATTTCAAACTACATGTTTTTTTCCTGCAAATTTCTCAACATGTAAATATTTATAAAATGATTAAACAAAACACTGACAAAATGTGGCAGACATTTAATGAACAAATGCAAAAGAGGATGCATTAGTATTAATGTAATAATTTTCAGATATTTTGCCTTTTCCAAAGCTCTGGCCCTTGATTGAATAAACATTTTGGATTAACTTCCCAACCCACCACCCAGTTAAATAACTGTCCACAAATGTGGACAACATGCATAAAAGGCTAAAACAAAGAAGCTATTACAATAACACCGCTCAATGAGCTACAGCAAAAAAACAAAGAAAACTTGCACTTTCCCCATGGTTCCTCACTGAACGCTCTCCCGGCTTCATGCACATTTTGCGGGGTAGTAGTGCACATTATATAGAGTTAAAATGATGAAAACGAAAGCTGTGAAACATGATAAGCTTTGCCCTTTTGGCGATCACACCATTTAGACTTTTCTAGAGAAAGTCGTTTTAAAGTTATTGGCTGATTATTATCGCTGATTGTGTTAATTTATTATTTTGATAAAAAAAAATATAAGTGCATTAAATCATATTTATATTTTTAGATATATATATGGTAAAAACGACAAGTTACCTCTCAGACATTATGGCATGCATTATAATACGCTTCCTCAGTGAGAAGTGAGCCTATGCATTTCTTGCACGGGACGTTGATCACTTGATTTTTCTCTTATGGAAACCGTTTCTCTACACAAGTTCATTAAATCATATCACTAGTGTATTAAATCATATATTTATATATATATATATATATATATATATATATCTATATCTCAATCTGTGGCAGCTACTGGTCTGTCAAATAGGGGAAGTTCATTTTCGGCCTACATCATAAAATTGTCTATTTAAAAGTAAATTCTGCCCTACGTTCCTTTACAAGTACCAACTAGGGATCTTTTCCAGTGACTGAATGAACGATCAAAAAAAAAAATTTAACTCTGTAAAAGTAAAACAAGGAATGTTGTGTATAATTGTGTGAAATGTATGATGAAAATCAAGCAATTTTTGCAAGCAAATATAAAAATGGGTTGCAGCAGTTTTATTTAATGACCATCTAGTTTCAAAGCACTGAAGAAAAAAAAAAAAAAAAAAAAAGTTTAACGCAGCCCCATTGAAGTCAATGGACGCTTGGCTTCAACGGGGAAATGCACTGTGACGCTACGGGAATATATGAGAAGAAAATCAAGTCAGCCGACCTGCTATATCTAACTGATTCTGAACGAACTAGTGTTTGAGATGAACGTTTACTAATGCATTTTTAGTCAATAAAATGTTAATACAATAGTACATCATTTGACCATTAATTTTGTGACATTATAGGGGAAGCTG